>CAKNXH010063286.1:29331-83864 GCA_932178445.1 Andricus quercusramuli
GTAATTTAATACTATTTTTAACTCGAAAAAAAAGTGTGTAATGGCAGGCATTTTGACGATTTTGTGATTTTGAATAACTAAGGGTGGTTTTAAATATCTTTTCCGGGTGCTCTTACCCCACTGGAAAAACTTGTTTTATGACAAGGTAATTTAATACTATTTTTAACTCGAAAAAAAAGTGTGTAATGACGGTCATTCTGCACATTGTGTGTTGGCCCTATCACCATGAACATTTAAGTGTGTTATACCCTCTAAAAATTAATTATCTTTGGATTTTTCCTTTATTATACTTACTTTTAGGCATTCCTGAACAATTTCCGCTAGGCTAATTTCAGAAAAAAAAATATTTTTTTTTTTCATTTCGTTCATTTGAACGTTCGGAACTTCAGGTACATGTCTTTTTGCCACCTTTTGTTACCACGAGGGGACAGTTGACCCATACCTGGGTCGGATGTCAAATAATGATTTTAAACAGTTCCTACAGTCAAAAGTTAACGATAGAAGTATGCTATATTCATATTACATCGTAATATGAGTCGAGAAGAGTAGTGAGTCCTGAAAAAGTACAACAAAGAAGTGAAAATGCTCGCCTACAGCGTAGTCCTACCGACGTCGCACATTTTTATCCTAACTTTTCAGATGTACCTTTTTATGTATGATCTGCGAATTAACTGAAGAAGAGCTTGAGTTAGTGTAATTACTATCTAGCAATAGTTTTCAGTAGGTAAGAGTGAGAAAAAAATTGTTCATAATGTTTTAAACAAATTAATGAACAAAAGCCATTTTTTGTGATTCGCAACGCAATGTTCTTTGAAATTCACAGTTTTTATATAGAATATGAGAGAAATGTATGCCTTATTAGGATTATTCAACAACATCTGCTGCTTGGCGGAATTATTTAAATAAGTTTTATAAACAAATACACAGTTTTCGTATGTCACAATGAATAGGCTCCATTTTTTGCAGAATCGACCAAAAATGTCTTGCTCATAACTTTTTGCTGTCATTTTTTTCCAATTACAACAACTGGTAATTATTTAAACAATATTTGTAAACAAATTAACATTTTTAACATGATTCCACAAAAAGGGCCAATTGTTTTGCGGAACCTAAAATGTTTTGTGATGAAATACCAGGCATAACGCGATAGGGGTCAATTGACCCCTGCCGGTAACAGACTACAAAAACTCGATTTTTTTGAAAGCACAGAAAAAACTGAGGGTAAATAGTGTTGCAGGTAATTTCGTATTTTTACCTGTTCGTATTGGTAAAACACAAATATTACCCTCGATGGGCAGAAACTGTCCTTTGTTCTCATTAAAGTTGTCACCACCGTCTTGAAAATTGGAAAGCCACTAGCTTTGAATCGCTGAAGTGAAGTTAGCTGATGGTTGGTGTAATAGGCAAATCGGATAAGTGCGGCTTCATAAAGGCTGTTTTGCCGAATCGTTAGAATTGTCAAAAGTTCAATATGACATTTACAAGGCCTTCAGGGTAAGCATTGAGAATTACTCCCGAACGTAGGTAAACGCAGAATAATAACCTATATGTGCGGGTAAAGTTTACCCACATGGGGTAATTTTTTGTTGCAGGTAATCTTTACCCCGAATTCCGGGTAAAGTTTACACTTAGTTTTTTCTGTGAGTAGGCATCCAATATTTCCGAAAAAATTGTCAAATACTCCTATTTAAAAATGATTAAAAGTCACAGAACGCCATCTCTCTGCAATCAACCACTGCGGAGATTTACCACTTTAAAAATCGAAAGGGGTCAATTGACCCAGCCTGGTACTTCTAGTGTTAACGAAAAAAAATTCATTTTTAACAAAGTTATCTCAATTTTAACCAATTATTTACATTTTTGATCAAACGAGATAAATTTCGAACCAAAAAAATGAAAGTAGACTTTTAAACCATCAGGAATTACTTTTTAACCAATAATAGTTGAATATCGTTCTTGGCTTCTATGAATTCAGATCGCATTTAGGCAAAATTAGCACCCTTTTTCAAAATTTATAATCTGGAAATGGACTAAACGTTATCTAAGTTCGTAAATTCACTTCCATTGGGGGGCCCCCCCCCTCCCCCAACATGTAGTGAAACCGTAGTGTTTGGCTCGATCAAATGGACGGCCTTAAGTAGAAAGTATCGGTTTAAGTCAGAATTTTCGTAGGCTGATTCGGCCGACCGTTACTACTTCCAAGACCCTGGGACTGGAACTTTTTTCTCTATGCGCAGCTTCTGAAGTGGTTTAAATAACTGCCAAGAATAATAAATTTAATATGTTTACATTTTATTCAGAAATTGTTTTATTCCGTTTATAAAAGATTTTATATGAAAAATATTACTAGATTAAGATTCTGGTCTGTAAGCAATAATGGCCAGGGAAAATAAAAAATTGATTAAGAAAAAAGTAGGAAATTTTGAAAATGAAGTTCTACGTCCACCCTGATATTATATTCTTGTTAGTAATTCATTTGCCTTGTAATTGCATTTCTATTATTTGCAGTTGCTTCATACTGGCCATTATATATGTAGTTCAATATTGTATAAAAATGCAAACTGTTTGTTAGAAATGTCTACTGATACATCATTCGTGAAAATTCATCTTTTTTAATTGAGAATTCAACTATTTGGGTGAAAACTTGAACTAATTTGTTAAAAATTCATTATTCATTTATTATATTTATTTCATAATTTATTTCTAATAATTCATTGTAATAATATTTTTTAATTGAACTATTTCTTTTAAGATTAGTTCTTTTTTTGTTTAGAATTACCTTTTTCAACTTGATATGTATCTGTTATATTTTTTATTAAAAAATTGAACATTGAGCTTTTTGAGTTGAAAATCCGTCTTTTTTGGTAGGGAACTGATCTTCTTGGTTCGACATTTCCTCATATTTTGTTGAAAATGCATCATTTCAGCTGAAAGTTCATCTTTTTGATTGAAAATTAAACTATTTGGTTGAAAATGCAACTGTCTCATTCAAAATTCATTTCTATTGCTTTGAGGTTCAACTAATAAGTTGTAAATGCAACTGTTTGATTAGAACTTTTTTTTTATGAATTCAACTATTCTGATTAAAAATTTACCTCCATGATTGAAAATTTACTTTCATGTTGAAAATTCACCTTTTGGGGATAAGAATTTAATTGTTTGAAGCAATCGACTTTTTAGCTTGAAAATTCGACCATCCATTATATAATGCTGAAAAATGTTCAAAAAATTGTTTTTTGATAGAAAATTCTTCTTTGTATATGGTCGAAAATTTAAGTCCTTGGTCATCTTTTTTGGTCGATAACACAAGTTTTTTTTGAACCTTCATCCATTTAGACAAGAAACTCGTTCTTTTAAATAAAGAATGCATTCTTTTTCGTTGAAACTTTAACTGTTGTTCAAAAAATTCAATTATTTCCATAAAAATACAATTGTTTTTGTTTAAAGTTTGTTCTTTCTTGTTTGAAAATTCATCTTCGCAGGTTGAAGATTTAACAATTTGGTTGAATATTTCAATGTTTTTTTGCAAAATTAATTTTTTGAAAAGTAATCTTGCTTGGACGAAAACTCAAATATTTTGTTGAAAATTCAGTCATTTGTCTTGAACATTCATCGTTTTTGGCCGAAGTGAATAAACAAATTTGAAATTCTTAAATTTTATTCCTAAATTGTTTCATCCCTTTTATGAAAGATTCTATTTTAGAAATATCACACGATTAAATGGCTGGTCTTTGAATATTAATGGCCAGAGAAAATGAAAAATTATGCATGCAAAATTCAAGACTGCATAAAATTCTGAAAATTTTAGCACAGACCTTAAAATGTCATATCCTGCAAAACGCTGAACCAATCAGAATAATGGCCTGCAGTTTCTCCATTGACTAACGAAGTATCTAGCAGACAGCTGGCGAAAATTAAATGAATGACATCTAAGTTCTAAGAGGAATAGTTGTTAACTTTACTACACTTGTACTTGTCGAAAAGCATCCACCACTCGTATCCAAATTTCGCTAGAAAATACATCAGTACATACATCATCAAAATCAGTCGATGAGAAAAAATTTGTCACCATCCACCCCTTACGAAAATAATCTCAAAGTTTGAAGATAAAATCTGAAAATTAAGTATTAACTCTGGATATTCAGCATATAAACTTAAATTCCACGATATATCTTCAAAAATTCACAGTAAACACTTATAGTCGAAGATATGTACGGGGCAGTTCAGAATATATACTGAATGTTCAAGATATATTCTAGTCGATTCAGAATAAAATCTGATCTGGTGAGTTTTAATACTCGAAGTAAATACTGAAATTCAATATTTATTCTGAAGTTAGTATAAGAACTGAATCGTTGAGTGTATATATTTTAGAATAAAATAAATTATACGACAAATCTTCAAGAATTCAGATTAAACACTTGCCGTACGGCGTATATATATACTACATGTGCAGGATATATTCTTAAAGATTCAGAATAAAATCGATTAAGTGTTTATCCTTTTGGCAAATACTAAATTCATTTATTCTAATGTTCAGTATAAAAATTGAATGAGTGTTTGTATTTTCGAGTAAAATCAATTTCACAACGAATCATTAAGAATCAATCATACAATCATCAGCTCAGCGCAGCTGGTGCTAAAACAGATAAAAGCAAGGCACACCCTTTGAAAGATGAAGGAATATCTAAGGACGAACAAAAGTGACATACAAAGTATTGTTTATTGACAAAACTAAGCAAAAGAATACTTATTTAATTTATCATAGTTCTCTTTTTTTGATGTGTTATCTGTCATATAAAGTTTGTTTCATTCAGTAAATAGTGCATTTATGCTGAAAGTTTGGGAGTTATTTTCGTAAGGGACTTATCGACTTTCAGCACATTCACACTTTCATACACAAACGCGTTCTATAAACACGTTTGAAATGATAAATATGAAAATAGTAGCAATCCGCTGAACGACCAGATTTCGTAGCAAGTATTCAAAAAGTAAGGTAAACGTCCCAGTAATCGTGACCATAAGAGATTTCATCGACTTCAAATATTTAGAAAATTGTTTTTGTAGGATTATTTGACAAATGATTGGTACTGATTGAAGCATCAAACATCCTAGAATATTATGAAAATTGTTCTTACATTATATTTAATATTACTTTTTATTTATAAACAATTAAAAGTCAAAAAGCACCGATGTCCCAGTTATCGTGATTTCCAAATCTGTCATGTACTAGTATCGTGAGTCGTTGTTCCAGTCTTCGTGAAAAAGGTTAAGTTTTCTTGAAATCAGTTTTTAGCAATTTGGAGGTGTATTTTAAGTGTATTTTTGTTTTTTTACTATACTTTAATGAAATGAAAGATGTATTGTTAGTTTTATATTGATTGAGACCTCTGTGATAAAAGCTGTCGAAACAACCTTAAAATCGAATCTTCTGATAGTTCTAATAAGTCTGATGGACTCTATGAAAATTAATCATAATGAAAATGAATTTTCTTTTAAAATGTTTAGCTTTTATTTCAGTTAAAAATATTATAGAATAAAATTAATATTTTATTCATAAGAAATAAAGTGGTCACAAAAATAAGCCGAGATAAATATTTATTAGAATTTTTATCATGATAAGTAATAACGACAATGCTGAAATTCTTTTATAATACTGAATATTATGATTCAAAATCATTAACATTTTAAGTAACTAGATGTAGCACACGAAATTTGATCAAATGCAGTGACTAAAAAAATGAGGTTATTTTCTGTTTACGTTGTCACAATATTAAAACTATCAATAATTATATATCTATTACACATTTTTCTTTATATAATGCAGTATAGATTAATGTTATGTAATGAAAAATTACTTAATAAGTATTAACTTCACCGAAGAATGATATTAAACTCAAAAATTGATAATGAAATCTCTAAACTCATTCAAGTATTTCACATCACCTTTTTTCAGTTTTAAGCACTGATTTATATTACGATTACTACTCACAGTAATAAGTCAGTTCTCCAATTTCATTTCATACCTTTTTGAAATTAATTAAATTATTATTTGTAACGAAATATGGAAATACAATTTTGACAGAGTCGTCCTAGTCTTCGTGACAGGTCACGATTACTCGACCAACTATGCTTTTGAAATGTCCCTATAATCGTGACCGATATTTCTTGAACGAGAATGTACTAAATTAAGATTTTACTTTATTTTATGAAAGAACAATTATGTTTTATGACAAAAAAATTATTTTCGTCTCGATAAACTAATTCCTTGACATAGTAAAAGCTTAAGTAAAGAGAGGCCTTTCCTAACCAAAATGTTAAGCTATTTTCCACGTTTCGTGATTCATCGCCACCGGCAATACAAA
The DNA here is from genome assembly GCA_932178445.1 of Andricus quercusramuli. Taxonomy (NCBI): domain Eukaryota; kingdom Metazoa; phylum Arthropoda; class Insecta; order Hymenoptera; family Cynipidae; genus Andricus; species Andricus quercusramuli. The sequence continues at coordinate 35,697 of CAKNXH010063286.1, forward strand.
TAAATTTTTTTTACCCATGTGCACTATTTGTGTAAAAAAACTAATTTGGTTTCCACAGCAAGCATTGTTCAACCTTACTTGAAAATATTTTAGGATTGTATTTTTATGCGGAAAATACTTAATTCTGGCGTTTACACCTCAAAACTCACGATTACTGGGACCGTCCCGATTACTGGGACATCTACCTTATATTGTGGAACATTTTTAAAAAAAGTTCATAATTATTCGGAAAAATTTCCCTTAGTGATGGCATTAATTTCTTAGTGCTTTTTTAATTTAACTGAGAAAAAAAATTGTAAATATACAACATTTTGGAAATTAATATTTTTGGCCACCCTGCATGTTGTAGTACAATTAATTGTCAGTAAATAAGAGTTAATGCAACGTCCATCGAATAAAGTGGCCACTGACAAGGGTGTATCACTGTTATAATTTTCCAGGAGCATCCAGCGTACCTTTCCTTTCTCGGGTGCGAAAGAGGTGTCCTTTGTACATACACATAGGGGTACTGAGTGCCGGAGGCCTTGGATGCCAATATTAGTTGTTTGTACTCCCTGTTTACTGAGTGCATACTAAGTGCATTAGAGTGGCAGCGTTTTCCTCCGATTTCAATGTAGCGGACATCATATCGTTCTAAGAAGGAAATTTAATTTTCCTACATTTTCTTCGCATCCGTTGATGCAGATTTAGCTCTTTGATGTTGGCACACATCGCAGAACCTTCACAGGACGTAATTTCTGAACTTATACATGTCATATTGAATTTGCGGCTTGTCACAAATTTACTGGGAAGCACTGGGATTCACTTCACTTTTAGATTTTATCCAAAAAAACTGTCATCCGCTTAGAGTTTTGCCACGAAACTGAAGAGAGGTGGGGTGCACTTCAGAAAAGCACATAGCTCTGATTAATTTAAGACTCTGTAGTCTGTACGCGTTCTGTTAAAAGGATTGTTCAAAAGCTCACTTTTAATGTACCCTTTTTAATAATAATGCTTTTCGAAAGTTTATCCGTACAAATTACCAATTTTTACGAGTGCTTAGATTTAAAACATGGTACTTATGTCAATATTTTTTGAGTTCAGCAAATGTATTAAATAGTCGTGGCATGAGAAAGTAAGCATTTTGGGCACATTGTTTGCTATTTATTTTCGACACACATTCTCCTGCCTTTTTGTGACGTTCTAATTTATGGTAAACGATAATACGAATCTGCCTGCAGTAACTCACTAAAACCAAGATCATCAAGAAAGTCTGCTCAATTTTATATGACGAATAAATAAATGTTTTTCAGTTTTATGAATATTTTTAGGTCAAATTCTATGGATATACATTAAGGAATGTTTAATATTTTTGAGTGAGGCTCATCTGCCTCATATTTTATATAAATTCAATGTTACGATTAGCCGAAAAGACTATTATGAGCAAGTTTCGACAAAAAAAAATAACTTAATAATCAAAAATTACTGCATATAGTGAATATTCTGTGAAATTGATTGATACTTGTTTAAAAAATCGACTTCCGGTGAGAAAGTTCAACATAACCTAAAATTCTTAAAAAATTGTGAGTCTTCTTCAAAATCTAATAACTTTTGATTGAAAATACCAATAATTTCTCACGAGAAAGACCAAATCTTGTTCAAATGATAATGATTCATGTTATAAAATACCAATTCGTAGTTTAGACTTGGAGGTAATCAAAAATTATTACCAAGTTATGAGACTTTGAAATTTACTAATTTTTTTAAAATATAACTGAGATTCTGTGAAGAACGTAAATATAACCTGAAACTTTTCAAAAATTGCCAAGCTCTTCCTAACTATAATGATTTCTTTAATACAAATTTTTGGTGTAAAACGCTAAATTAACCTAAAATTGTTAAAATATTTGAATCTTCTGTGAATTCTTCTGTTTGTTTTTTTGTTTGTTAAAAATACCAATTTCCAGCAAAAGACACTAACACGTTCCAAAGTTGTTGAAAGATTCTTAATTTCGTTCAAATTATAATGATTTGTGTTTTAAAATACGAATTTTCAGTGTGCAGTGTTACCATAACCTGAAATCGTCAATCTTGCAAATCTTCGTTGAAATATATTTTTAAAATAAAAATACTAATTTATGAGTTATTAAAATCTAATGATTTTCGTTCAAAAAAGGCTGAACGGTGACAAACGCTACCAAACATAAAATGGTTGAAAATAGGGAATCTTGATGATTTTCGTTTAAAAAGGCTCACTTCTGGCGAAGAAAACTAACACAACATGAAATTTGAAGAAATTTAAATATTTCTATGAAACGTTATAATTTTATTTTCAAATTATTATTTTTTAATTAATAAGGTCTATCAGAAACAAAGTTCCAGCAAAAAATACTAAAAATGAACATGTTTAATCTTTGCAACAAGTAAATCTGAATATAAATTGCTTTCTATAATTTTTGTTGAATTTGATTTAAAAAATTTGACAACAGAAATAAAAAAAAAACAGCTTCTAGTAGAAAAAAGACAATCAAGCTTTGAAAAACAATGATCGTGATATTTTCGAGACATATCGTCATTTTGTCTTATCATTAGAAATAAACAGTTACTTCAAGTTGCATAATCACAATATTTTTTTCAAGAAAAAGTACATTGTAAATTACATACGTGTATGTGACTTTAAAATGGACGTATGAAAGCCTTCAAATTTTAAGTTTCAACAATTTGGGTTATCTGGAGTTCTCTGCATTCGAAATTTGACAATAATCGTTGATTTAAAAATATAATGATCTCGGTTTGAATTAAATCACTCATGAGAATTAAGAGTTCAACGCCCCATATTCAGCGACTCGATATTCTCCTATTGATATGGGTGGAGATATTCAGATTATCCAGTTTTTCATATCATCAATTTGAAACCTGTTTTTTCATATACAAACCAACGAAAATGTAGTAAGGACTATTTCGGGCCTGTAAAATATGCATATATATGTATTTTTTCATAAGCCAACATTTTTAAAAATGTTCTCACTAGGATCCAGGAAATTGGGAAAATGTGAGAATGAAAACTTTAATCAAAATATAAACTCTAGCGACAGAATATAGTGTGTTTGCTGATAAAATTTGATTTATGTAAGCGAGATTGAACTGGTTTGAATCTGATTAAATTTTGAAGTTGAAAGTCCAGTATCTCGAAACTTTTTAATGCCCAACAATAAAATTATTTCTATCTTACCTAATGAAAATGCACTCAAAGTTATAGACTCGTGTAACCATTATTTAAATTGTTCCAGAAAGGAGAAAACATTTTGTTTTAATTGCATGTGTTTTACAGCGAAAATCACAAATGTTCCTTATCCAGTTGTCATTCTGATCATTTTAAAAAGAAGAAATTATTTTTACGTATTTCTGATATATATCAATAAATAGTATTTTACTAGGAATCTGCATCACATCAAAGATGATAACGATCAATCAGAATAGAAATCTTTTTACACACCGTGAAAATAGAAATCTACAATATCAATCAAAGTTATTCCCTATAATAAAGAAAATTGCAAGGTCTTTTCATATTAGATGGAGATATACATTAAAGATTTTCAAAATTAAATTTATTCATAAAAAAAATCTTCTCCTTTCGCTCCGCTGGGATTCGAACGCCAGGTCAACTGATTGCTCTATCACTAAGCTAATAGAGAGATCGAAGAAGAATCTTTTTTTTGAAACACGCGTTATTTTGCAAGATGTGATGTTTTAGTAAAATAATGTTAATGTTAATGTTTTCATGTTATGTTTTAGTAAAATTGACCTGTATTAAAATATAACATCTTGCGAAATTATGCGTGTTTCAGAAAAAGGATTCTTATTCGATCTCTCTGGTAGCTTAGTGGTAGAGCACCTGACCGGCAATCAGTTGAACTGGCGCGTTCGGATCCCAGCGGAGCGAACGGAGAAGATCTTTTTCTGAATAAATTTAATTATAAACATAAAGAGTATTCTAAATTACTTGAAATCGTTATCCAGTTGTCATTCTCTGGTCTTCAGATAAAATTTCGATATCGCATAATATGACATAATATTATATTTATCTGATACGAAAACCGATCAAGTTTTAGTTATTTCTGGTGAGCGGTCTTCGCGTCAAGTTTCAGGCCATTTTTGAATAATTAAATATAAACTAAACGTGCCTGTAGAGCGAAATTTGAAAACTTTACAACAGAATTTCGAACAAAACGATTAACGAGCACCTCCGTGTGATTCTCCTGGGAGGTGAATTCTCGGGAACCTCGTGAAAAGCCAAGCACGAAGTGGCAACGACGGCGACGCAACTCGTAATTGCGTTGGTTAAACTCAGTTAATAATAATAATTCTCTACACGGTCAAACCGCTGAGGAAATTTCGTTCGAGCCGTAACATAACTCGTTGCTGCATCAACGCTTCAGCAATTCTATTTCCTGCTTCTCAAAATTCCAGTAACCTCCATAAATAGCGTAACAAAGTTGACCTACTGAATTATGAACTTAAAAATTCACTCGAATTCAGTCCAGCTCAATCTCCTATACATAAATTAAATTTTATCTGCAAACTTGTTTTATTTGATCGTTGTAGTTTCAATTTTGATTCAATTATTCACTACACTGAATTATTTATTCGGAAGAAATAGCTTTTTCGTCCGAATGAATCTAACTTCGGAATATTACATTTCTGTTGGTCAATTATTAGGGGCCGTCCATAAACTACTTTGCCAATTTGAAAGGCGATGGAGTTCACGCCAAGAACTACGGACACTAACAGAGGGAGTGGGTCAGTGGAAGTAACATTACGAACTTACATAAAATTTGGTATATTGATAGGATAGCAAACTTTAAAAAGTTTACGAATTTCGCAAATGATTACGCTACTCTTCCATTTCTTTAAATCTTTTTTCCCCCTTTTTTCAAGAAACTTTCTATCGTTTTTTCGTTTAAATGCGGAATGAATTATTAGAACCCGACACAAAAATTCAAATACTTCTGATTGAAAAGTCTACTATTTTATGCTTGGTTCGGAATTAATCACATTTCGTGAAAAATGCTAATAGTTGGTTAAAAATTTAATTAGTTCTTTGAAAAAGCAATTTTTTTTTAAGTCATCTTGTTGGCTAAAAAAATCAGCTAATTAGTTGGAATATTCATCCTTTTTGGTTAGAAATGTAACTGGTTAGTTGTAAATTAATCTGTTTTGGTTGAGAACTCAACTATTTTGTTAAAGATTCGTTTCCTTTGTTGAATTAATTCCTTAAACTACTTGGTTCAAAGTTGAGCTACTTTAAAAGAATAATTTTCTATTCGATTGAAGATTTACCATTTTAGTTGAAAATTCATATTTTCGGGTCAAGAGTTTTACTGTTTGATTAGGAATTTAACGATTTCTATGGAAATTCGTGTTTTCTGGTACAACATTAATCTTCTTTGTAATAAATTAATCAGTTGGTTGAAAATTTAAAAACTGGTTAAAAATTCATCTTTTTTTGTCCAATGTAATTGTTTGAAAATTAAACTATGTGGTTAAGAATTCACATTTTTTGCCTCACAAATTCCTTCATTCTCATACCTGAATATCTTAGCTTTAAAATTCTCAACGATTCAGGACCTCATTCATACCTACTAAACCCACACCCTTACTTTGAGATTTTCAAACTTGCTCAAAGACATTTACTTGTTTTAAAGTTTGCATGATATAGATACCGTTAAAGCACCAAACTTCCAACACTGGCACAAACTTCAGACTACTGTTTTTTTCCCCTTCTAGGCAATAATAATGATAATAATAATAACAGATCTTTATTAAGATACCAACAAAATATACAAAGTTTTCAGAAAATATTAATGGAAGGGACACTTAAAGGTCCGAAGTACAGCTTAGAGCTACTTTGTAGCCTAACCATCTACATCTAAACTTAAACTAACTACAAAATATAAAAAGTATGTAATTCAGACTAAGAGGCTGATACTAATGCTAACTCATCAGAAAATGTACAGTATACTGAAAACTGTCCTTTTCAGAATACATTTCGCTTGTTCCTAATTATACAATACATTCATGTTTCAACTGATGCGATGGAAGAGAAACAAAGACAATTGTATTACCCAGGTAGACCTATTTTAAAATCAAAAAATATATGGACATGTATATATCTTTCCAAATTAAAGTGAGAGACTATATGAAGCGGAGAGATCTACAAATACCCGCAGTATTGGATTGGGGTTGCTTTTTATAGGGTCGCATGTAATCGATCAAATAATTCGGCTCTCAATGTCAGAATAATACAAAAGTAACAAAAACTGAGAGGTTAAAGTCAGACATTACGTAAAAAACAGTATAGTTCAAATAGAAAAATACTGAAAAATAAAACCTACTTAAATAAAATATATTTGAGAAAATAATTTTTGAAACAGACATCTGTTTCAAATGTCATGCAAAATTGAAACACCAAGTGGATTTTTTTGTGAGTGAGTAATACGGAGAAATAATATAAGTTCGAATTCAAGTTTTGGAAGATTATACGAATTTAAAACAAGTGTTGCTATTAATTGTACTCATTTTCTCCATAAGGCCCTTTTCAATCTTTCTCAATTCAACATAAATTGTAAAATCAATTATAAGTTCCAAACTTCTGTCAAAATGATACCTATATAACTGGCACTAATATTCAGATATTCAACATTTTGACACCAACTATATAATGTCTTTGTTCAATGGTTAAAAAATGCAATTCATAAATAATAATTACAGTCAAAATTAATTGTTCTGCATTTTCCTATGCTGAAGATTTTCCTAATATCGTTGGTTGTTTCAACTTATATTTGTGGCCAGATCAAGGCTAAATATCAATAGTTTGGCATTATTTTTCTTCTGTGCGATAAAAGTTAATTTTATATTGAAAATGTATGCAACATTGATTTACTGTTTATGCAAATGAAAGTTTTTAAAGTAATTTTTAGTATAAAAGCTTTTATTTCTGCAATATATTGATATAGCAATATGCGTTTTGACTCAAATGCCCCATAATATCATGCTGTGCCTTTTAACTTTGAAAAAAAGTTATCAATTCTCCCTAATCTGAAGAGAGTTAAATGTAACATCTCCTCAATAGGGCACCCCACTTTTCCTTCAAATACTCCTAAATATTCTTTTTCATATGAAACTAAGCCTCTTTTGAACCAACACATGAGCATCCCGAGTTTTCAATACATTCGAATCAGCAAAATTAGATCGAAAATTATCGATCTTATAATCGAAAGGGCGCCAAGAAACGAATTATCATCTTGTTCTTTGTCAGGGTGCTTTAATTGAAGGAATGGTTGTAATCGGGATGATTAAATAACTTAATTTATTTAATTCAATTTTTTTAAATTAGACGATTTTCAAGACATAGCACTTTAACTATCGCCGTCTCATGGTGTCAATATATCTGCGTTCTGGTTCATATTATTGAAAAATTATAAATATTTATGAGGTCTTTGATGTTTTTTGAAATGATTTTCTCAACAATTATTTCTTATTTGTTCACATTCAAATGGTATGAAGTCAAAAACCAATAAACCACAGCCTCAAAATTATCTTGCTGTCTATTATTCTAGAATTATAATTTTGGTTCAACGTTACAAAATTGTATTGCGCTCAAACACATGGTGAAAGTAGAGTTATTTTTCATTTAAATCAATATCAAACGTCAAGCACGTCAAAGTCAAAAGTATCCAGGAAATGTCGATATAGTTTTATTTTATACTAAATTTCATCGAAATGATACACAGTAATCCAATTTGAGGCATGCGAATTATTTAAATTTCTCCGCTAGAGAAAAATGTCGCTAATTCTAAATTTAATTGACGAAAGAGTGCCTATCACCGAAAACCTGTAACGACATATGTGAAGACGGGAGTGGGTTAACATCGATTGCGTGGTACCTAGGAATGAGATGTTCTGATAATTATTCATTCGATCGTCTTCTTTTGGGTCATCGCAATCAACTCCGCACCACACTCTACGTCCTTCCAGAGATTCGGAGAAGTATCTATCTATTGTTTTGTATTGTAGTCAGTGATAAATTTTCAAAAGTGTGATTCTTTAGATCAACCGTTCTCAAATGCTTTGTTCATTGTTTATTTTTTTTTTAATAGTGTGTTGTTTTATTAACAAGCAATATCAATTGCTCTGAGCACGAGCAATCTGGGTAATTAAACATCTTGATGATTCTTGGACGAATTTCGATACTTGGTGTAGTCGCTTTTTTTTTTTTTTTTTTTTTTTTTTGAAGACGAATTCCGAAATGGCTGGATATCTTGGAATCTATGTATGGAGCCATCGTCGAATTTTCCATCTTGAATCAACGGATCGATTTAAAATTTGCGATGAGTGTCTGAAAATTTCCTGGATGTTGAATAATTTGATCTTTTTTTGAACCTATGCTCGATTTGTGCTCACTGTGCAAATTTCATATTTATTTCAATTTAATCTCTTGAATGCTATTTACCGTTCGAATTTAATATTTATTTAAATTTAACATCTCGAATCTTATTTGCTGTTAGAATTTTACATTTATTGAAATCGATTCTCTGAAAATTTAATACGATGCGAATCTTATATTTTTATATTTGCATTTGTGTATTATTAACCGCTAAATTCGAATTTCGACGAGAGTGCGTGTATGATTACGACTTTAAGGTGAATTGGTTTCTCGAAATGTCTCTTTATATCTGATCATTTTGATTTTGAATAGATCAATATTTTCATACTGAGTTAAAACCTTTGACTCGTCAGTACTTTTTAACCTTACTCGCAATTCACAAATTTACTTTATTTCAGCTTTTCTTAACATTATTTAATTGGAATGTTGTAATTCAAAATTTTGATTTGACGTTCAATAGTTTTTAAATATATGATTCAAGTTTTCATCATTTCCACATTCGAATTGAAGCAAATATAGAGTCTACATTTTTAAAATTCTGAAATTAAATGTTCAATTAATTTTCCCAAATAAATTATTTGCTATATTTTTGCGTCCAAGGTGTTGGGCACGAGCCGAGTGCCGTTTGAAGATAAAATAAAGCAATATCAAGCCATACATTTTTTATAAGGTTATTGAAAAGTTTGATGAGACAAGTAACAAGTCATTGCGTAATTAACGATTGCTAGAAGTCCGAAGAGATTAAGGTCTCAGCCCGGTGTTTTGCTTCCAGGCATATAAAAATCTAAACGTAACATTAAGAAATCTAGCAATATTTAAAGTCAACGTCTAAATAGTAAAATCATGAATTTGAATGATGATTTGTCGAATGCGATGAGCCCTGAACAAATGGAAGAAAAAAATTTAAGACTGCGGCAATTGAATAGCGCGCAAAATAATCAATGAGCACGATTGCGTAGACAAACTGCGGAAAATTCTGGAAGTGCTTAGGATAATCGCTTAGTTCGGATCCTGGTTATTGATCTTCGGGCCATCAAAATTGTCATAAAGCCTCCAAAGTTTGAAGCGAATCAAAAACCCAATTAACTCCTTGAAAAGCTCGAAAAGTTCTATACCATAAAGCATATTCATTATTCAACAAGGTAGTCGTTTGAGCGATTTGGATGGTGCATCTGCAAACAGAGCTAAGACGTGGTTTGATTTTCAAAGAAATGCTTCTGTAGAATTTAATGATTTTGAATCAAAATTTTCAGACCAATTTTCTTTTAAAATCAAATGAAAGAGGCCCAATATTTTTTACCTCAAATCGAAGCGTTCGCGAAGCTTTGGCAACTGTTGATTTCTCGGTCTTTGAGAAAATTTTGCAAGCGCTCTCACAACTGAACTTGACCTTCACTGACAAAATTATTGACCAAAGTAAACAAAAGCAAAATCAAAACTTCTTGCATACCCAAAGTCAATCTTATAATAAGACTAAAGCCCAGAGACCGAAGTTGAGGCAAATGCAGGCTCAGCAGAATCAAAAGGGATTCTGCTGCACTTGCAGCTGCCACAATCTTGAAAATTCTGTGAGTGTGCCTGTATGTCTGTTTATTTGGATTTTCAATAGATCGATATTTTCATACGGAGTCAAAACCTTTGTCATCAACTTTAAAATGATCAAACTGATGACCTTCATAAAGATTGGGATTTTTCAAAACAATTTTATAACATTTTTATATTTTTAAACATCGTATAAAATTTATTTTGATGCAATAATCACGAATATGGTATCAAAAATACACGAAAATAAAAAATGAAAATCTGTCCGCCGCAGCGATTTTTTCACAGAAAGCACATGTCTTGTCTTTATAATTAAAAGAAGGTGCATTCTATAAAAAATTCCCATGAAAGATTTTATTGTAACTTGTGCTGTTTTTCATAAAACCGATGCGTTTACTTTCAATGTTATTATTTACGATTGAAACAAAAAATACGCATTTTAGCGTCAAGTAGTTCGAAGCAAATTTTTGGATATAATTTAGGCGAAAAGTTTTGTTAAATAAAATTTTACTGTAGCTTTTGTGTGGTTTTTCCAAGAAGTTAATTTTTTTAATTGTAATTTTTATAACGATAGTGTATATCCAAACTTTCGAATCTTTCTTGTTTGAATAACTTTTGTCTTTTCATTTATTTCGTCTCTTGTGTCGATTTTCCAAAAATTTAATTTTTTATTTGTAATCTTATTTTTTACGATTAAAAGAAAATCTACTCGTCCTATCTAAAGATTATTCATATCCATGACTAATTTGTTTCTATTTTTTGGATTAGCAACTTCTGCATATTCTTTTCTTTCATAGATTGTGTCGTTTTTCCAAACATTCAATTTTTTAATTTTTAATTCTGTTTTTTACGGCTGCAACAAAAACGAGGTGTTCCAGCAAAAAGTGGCTTCGTAACTTAGATATTTCTTGGCGCACGTTTTTTGTCCATTCATTTTTTTCGCATCTTGCATAGTTTGGCTAAAAAATTAAATATTTTATTATTTTTTGTGCGATCAAAATTTAAATTTTTGATTTTCCGGAAAAATTCAAAGAGTTGTTATAATAATCTTGTAGGGCCTCCAGAAAGAAATCTTTTTCTTCTCTTGAGTTTTTTTGTACCGTGCTTTGTTCGGCTTTAAACGTTTATTTTATTTTGCTGTTTTGAATTTTGAAAATTCTATAAATCTTACAATTTTTTTCTACCGGAAAAAATCATGAGGATGAATTGTTTGAGTTTTTGAGTACTGCGAACAGGATTGTTAGGGTTTTACAATATTAAAAATCGTTACGTAAAGTAGTTTTTATGTAAAGAATTTTCTCAAAGCTTCCCAGCATACTCACAGTTAGCGCAATTCAATAGTCTTACTTCAATACTTCAATAAATTATAAAATACTAACACATCTCTACGAATTTAGAGCATGCTAAAAGCTTCTGTGAAATTTTGTTAATACATTTTTGATTGAAATTTTTAATCCATAAAATTCCAGTGATAGAAAAAACTTATCTGGGATAGACAATAATGCACAATTTTAGAGCTCTTTTAAGTTTTGTAAATTTCGTTATGCAAAGAAATTACATAACGTTTTTAGAGATTTATAGGTGACCATCTGTGACGTTCGTAAAAGCTTCATTAGCTTTTTCATCGTCATGAGCCTTATGATCTTTCTACAAAACAGGTCTGCCGCATTTTTTGCATCTCTGATAGAGCTTGGATTTATATTTATTTTTAAAAATATTTTGATTCTAAATTACTTTGGCCTCTTCACGTTTATCCCTATTAGCAACAGTTAACTGAGAAATAAAAAATTTATTTCAAAATCTTTTTTATGTGAAAAAATAATATATGTGTATTAGTTGTAGATTTCTCCTTCTCTTTCTTTTTTTTTTACAGTATCCTGTTGGTTATATGTGTCTTTGAAGTAATTTTTGAAATCATCAACTCTAAAATGTTAAACTCTTCTCTTAATTTTTATCCTCTCTAACTCAATTACAAAATGGTGTGAATGTTATTTAGCATTTTTGTGTATAAAGTAGGTTGGGGCAGTTGCATGACAGGACATTTCGCATACATACATATTTATTTGCAATTTCTAAGCGATGTCGCCTGAAATTGTTGAACTTCACGGAATTGCGCTTTGATATACATATTTTACCATGGTATGATTTCTTAAGTTTATTCATTCTTGTTCAAACAATGAGATATATCATTTCTCTTGATAATATTGTAGAATTAATTATCCACTGTATTTTTTTCTCGATATTTTGCGTAATCTCCTCAGCCCTTTTCTTTTCTTTTGAAATATTTCAGTGTGAATTTTCTTGCAGTATAGTTTTTATTTTATTGATGCGATTTGATACAAATGAATATTTACCCAAAATTACACTTTTTGTGCGAAAAAAGCTAAGTACTAGAAGTATTAGAGTAAATATTAGAAAGTACCGTAAAGTATTGATATTGAGAAACGGAATAAAATTTGCGTAAGAATATCAATGCAGTATGTATATTGCACCAAATATAATTATATAATAAATAGAAGTATATCATACATCGTAACAGAAAACACAGTAAACACAGTAGGTGAAGTTGAATTTTTTTACATCGAAACAAAAAAAGATACAATAAATTGGCATGGCATAACCATGCTCGATGCTGTGCGTAAATTTTATTACGTGAAGGGAATTTTTACAGCAGATAAATAGTACACTTGAGTTGGGGTAAAGATGACACTCTATTTTTGATGCCATACTAAAAGAAAGTTCATTACGGTATTATGTGGTTGGCCACCATGGAGAACAAGTCTTTGCACTTTGGCATTATAGTCTCACATAAATTCAGCCTTATCTGCATAAGCACATCAGATGAGCACATAAATTATATTAGATAGCTGAATTCCGTATATTTAATAAATATAAATAGGATGTTCTCCTATCAACTATTCTTTTATATTTTGAGTTCTGCTTCTTTTAATTTATTTCATAATTAATTCATGAAACTCACCAAAGGAGCCGTGCATAAATAACATAATTTTTTTTTAACTATCTGACCAAGTTTCATTGGATTTCGTATAATATTACTGTTTCTTATGAATTAGCAGAGAATTTCATCTTTCAACCAAAAGAGATGGATTCTCAACAAACCCTATGATAGTCAACAGTTTACCAAAAAATATTTTCATTCTACACGAAAAACAGATGAATTCAATCAACAAAGGTGAACTTTCAACAAAATAATTGAATCAGCAACCAAAATAGATTCATTTTCAGGCAAACAAATGAATTTTTGGCAAACAAAATTAAATTCTTACCAAAATCGATGAATTTTCAAATAAAAAAAAAATCTTTAACCAGGAAATATTGGCATTCGTTGGAGATTCTACAAAACATTTGAATTTCCAACTGAGATGGAAATTTTTCTACTAACGAAGACGAATTTTCAAAAAATGCATAAATTTCCAACCAAATATTGGAATTTTCAACCAATAAGATTGATTTTCTACCAAAAAAAGGCAAATTTTTAAGAAATTACATACATTTTCTACCACATAATTGAATTTTCTATCGAATTGTTGAATTATACAGCTAACATGACGAGTTTTCTTTAAAAACAGTTGAATTTTGGAAACGGAAATATAAATTTTCCACGAAAAGGTTGATTTTCAGCCAATCAGTTGATTTCTTAACAAAATTTGTGAATTTTTATTCACAAAAGTTAATTTTTAACAAAAAAGGCGAATTCATAACAAAATATTGATGTATCCAACCTTAAACGATGAATTTTCAACAATCAATATATTAGTTATTTTCGAATCAAAAATATTTTTACTTAAAATCAAAAACAGTTGAATTAAACTAAAAAAATACAATTTTTCAACAAAATACTTGAATCCTGAAACAAAACATAATAATTTTCAACCAAACTGTTGCATTTAACGAAAAAATTTTATTTTAGATGAAAAAACGATACATTTTTATAAAATATATCATTTTTTAACCAGGCCAATACATTTTCAATCGAGAAGGATAATTTTTTACAAATAAGATGAATTTTTAACGAAATAAACAAATTTCCAACCAAATACTTGAATTTTCAACCAAGAATGATCAATTTTCTACTAAAAATGAAAGAGTGAAATTTGTAGTTGAAATCCTTAACTTTGAACCAAAAAAAAAAAAAAAAAAAAAAAAATTAATTTTCAATCAAGCAGTGCAGTTTTAACAGAAAGATAAATTTCTACCAAATAAGACGAGTTTTCAATAAATTAGACCAATTTCCAATCAGATAAGTCAATTTTAAACTAAGAGGATTGATCTCATACTAAAAAATACAAATTTTCGACAAAATGCTTGAATTTGCAACCAAATAGTTAAATTTCCAACTAAGAAAAGAAGGTTTTTGAACCAAGAATAAAATAATTGAGTTTTCAAATCAAAATAATCATTTTAATAAAAAAAACGAACGATTGGTTTAATTTTCTAACATATTGTCACTTTTGAAATAGCATAGAGAAATTTTTGGCCTACCCCTCCACACAAAAAGACTTTACGTAATTTAGGTACAGCCCCTTCATTATAAATTGAAATGTAACGTACCGGAAATCTGAAAGGTGGCTTTTTGCTATTTTCACTTCAACCAGTTGGCCAGAAGTAAAATGTAAGAGGTCAGAGGTCAAGTTTTAAAGCTCAGGGTCAGTGGAAAGTAAGTTGTAGGATAATTTCTTCTGGTAGCAGATTTTCTTGAGGCATCAATATTTTTCTACGAATGGCACATGCTGATAAATCATTAATTTACGAGGAATTTTCAGGTCGTATGTAGAATACTTTTTTTCTTTAATAGACGACCTGTACCAAAGATGGTCACGTGCTTGTTAGAAGATGAAGCTAGAATTTCGCTAAAAATTATTATACAAAACTAGATATTTTGTTCGTTTTGAAGCAGAAATGCGTTTATACAGAAATATGAAAAGTAATACTGTGACCAGTTTAACTCAAAAGGCTTGCCGTAATTTCCTCTTAGCAAAGGACCGTCCCATGACGTTTCTGAAAGTCGCATCCTGCAGAATATGGCGTGTACACATTGCTAGTATATGGAAATGAGAAACAAATGCGGCGCACCTGTTCCCCAGGATAAGACTGCACTGGACATACAAGAATAGCATACAGTCATATCTGTACACTGAACACTTTCAAACTATCAAATAGTCATTTGCCTTACGGGAACACACCACGAAATGTGACTTTGAGCTCTTTAAATAGAACGTTCATTCGAAAATTCTCTAATTCAACAATTCACATACCTCATGGCTTTATAATAGAAGTAATTCAAATTAGATTCGAATGTAACAGTAGGGTAGACCAAAATTCATACCTGTGAAAAATCGATTTTTGAATTTGTGAAAATGGTTGTCAAAGGTCTAACAAACAATACTACTATAGACGAAATCAAAACTAATTTACTGAATGAGAAACTTGACTTGTTGCATGTTAAGCAAGTTATAAAAATGGATGATTATGATGGTATGAAATCTGAAACAAAATTACCATTCTATATTGTTCAGTGAAAGCCAGAAACACTAATGAAAAACATTGTTTAAGAGCGGAGGTTGTGTTACTGTGTTATTTGCTGGGAGGAATTTTGAAGTAAGATGCATTTCCTACAGTGCTGTAATTGTCAACGTCTTGGGCATTCAGCAGGTGATCATTTAACCGATAAGGACACTACAGCATATATTAAATATGCCAGTTGTGGAGAAAAGAGTACTTTAAGCGGTAGGAAATGCGAAATTGAAACAGAAAGTTGAAATAGGAAGTCGCAACCAGGAACCAGCACAGAAAGAAGAAGAGGAGCCATAAATAATTGATTCTGAAATAATACAAGAATGTCAATAAAAAAACAAACTCCAACAATGGAACCTAACCAAACAGCGTTTACAGTGGAT
Organism: Andricus quercusramuli; assembly: GCA_932178445.1. Lineage (NCBI taxonomy): Eukaryota > Metazoa > Arthropoda > Insecta > Hymenoptera > Cynipidae > Andricus > Andricus quercusramuli. The sequence goes on from CAKNXH010063286.1 coordinate 51,582, forward strand.
GGTGCTGATAAGCGATGATGCAATTTAGCAACAGAAGGTAAAAATAATGACGTAAATGATTACAGAAAAACAAAGTGTAATCTTTACAGCGATTTCAGAGTAATCTTGATCTGCAACAAAAATTAACTTCACGTGGCAAGATTGACTTACCAAATGCGAACTGATTACCGTGTCAACTCTATTCAATCTTGTTTTGTTTCGATGCAAAAAAATTCAACTTTATCTACTTGAAAAATACACATAACAAATATTCACTTCCGTTTCTTCTATGATCAAGATAATTCAAATGATGTAGAAATTTCTACGGGTAGCATAGTACATGAACTCAAAAATCATTTGGATAACGTAAATAAAACCAAATTATTGAAGACTATTAACTCCACGTTTTTGAATCTCAGTGAAGTAAAAGATAGTTTTAGCAAAATAACAATCTTGAATAAAGGCGTATCAGAGATTCTCGAATAATGATACCGAAGGCGCATAATGTTAGAGTCCTGTTAGGCTTTCAAATTTCCATTGAATTAAAACATTGCCACTAGCATTATCAAGAGGTTTATTTTCGAAAAGGAAAACTAGAAATAATTTGTGTCCTTATACAAGAAAATATAATTATGCGAAGCATGAACGTTGAAAGTCCTCAAATTACCCCCATAATCAAAAACCATTTACAAAAGTTTGAAGCAAATCCTAATACTCAGGCATTCTGCACGTATCTTCCATCATTGTCAACCTACTACAAAAAATGAGGTTCTATACTTGAACCACTGAACCGATTTTTTATAAAATTTTTTCTGAATTAATATTCTTCATGAAAGGAAGGTTTCAGATGAATTTATGCAATGTATTAGATGAACATATATAGGATGTTCTCAACTGTTTTCCTTCAAAAAAATTTCGTTTCTGTATTTTTGACCTAACCATAATATTTCATAATTCATAGATAATAATAGTATTATAATTTATACATATGATTGAAGTACAATTTTATTCAATATTCATTTATTCTTCACATCAAATCTTTGAAAAATATGAAATAAAAATATAAAAAATTCAAAAATAATAATGAATTTGAAACAGATGTAATTTGTAATGAAATTATATTGTGAATTCTCTTAACGCATATTTTTCAGGATTACAATTCTATCCTCCGGCATATTTTATTGGATTTTGATTTTCTATTTCAAGCCTATTCTTCTATGGAGGAGAGACTAGTACCAAACCTCATTCCATCTACAAGAATCACAAGATTATATGCATAAGCAAAAAAAATGTTTCTCACATTTTCAGCGTTATAAATAAAAAAAAATCGAGGATGAAAAGTATCTGAGCACACACGTTAGAAAATATGTACTATGGCTGATGAAATAACGCTGATTTTTTTTAGAATGTATCGTGAATTGTTTTGAATTTTTAAGAATTGAAGCGGAAGTTCGGCCATATGGTCACCCTTTCCAAATATCATTACGTGGGTGCGGGCAATACAGATATAGAGTGGAAACTGAACGTTTATGTGTAACAACCAAAAATCAAACTTTTATTTTATAATATGGTATAGCTTCGCTGAGAATAGATTGAAAAATTGTTGGGAATAATATTCAAATATTTTCAATTCATCATAAATCTTTGCCTTTTCAATTAATTAATTTAAAAAATGCAAGTATCTCCTAAAGTTTCTGCGGAAGGAAGGCTCCTTTTTATGAATATTAAATATTTTTGTATCGATATTTCAGATACAGAAATAAATACGTTATTTAGATTTATAGAGGTAATTTATCTAAAATATAATTCATTTATTAGTCGAATGGCACTTCTAAAAAATCAAAAATTAAACATAAAATTTCATTATAACAACAAAAAATATAAAAATAAAAAAAGGGTTCCAATAGGGGATTTTTCCGTAGGACGCCCATATATTATAAATAAATATTGAATTTGTTTAGGCGATACTTTGAGTACAAAAATAATAATATGATGAGAATTTATGGAATTGATTTATATTAAATATAATTAATTTATTAGTTACATGCCACTTCTCGAAAATCCTAAAAAAAGATAATAACTAAAAACCCACCAGATGAAATGAAAAGATACAGAATTGGTCATAAAATAATATTTGGCTAAATAAAATAATATATATTATTATTGTATTATTATTATTACACTAAAAAATGGTTTAACTGTCCCGGCTAGACGTTTAGCTGGATTTCATCTTCTAAGAGAATATAGCTGTGTTACTTAAATTTCTTGTTTTATTTGATTTTGCCATCTAGAAATTATCTAGTCAATTCATCTGGATAATTTCTAGATTGCAAAATTCAGCTAAAACAGATGGATATTTAGATAACACAGCTAGACATTTAGGTAACACAGCTACATTTTCTTAGAAGACGAAATCCAGCTAAACGTCTAGTTTGGACAGCTGACCATTTTTTCAGTACATGCTTAAAATTGATAAACAGAAATATAATTGAAATAGGATTTCATTGATTTGTTTCCCAGATGACATTTGTATAAATTATAAAAAAAGAATTATCAAAAAATAATAAAAAACTGGCATAAAAACCCCGCGAACACTAAGAAAATAATTAAGAAAAAGGAATTGAGTAATCTCGATAGAACGATAGAGATGGAATAATTTAATAATTAAATCATGAATAAAGAACGGAGCAATATTGTATTTCAGTTAAGAATAAGAGTGATGTACAATAATTGGGTTTTCATACATATTTCGATTATTAAATTATTCTATCTCCATCATTCTATTGAGATCAATAACTTGTTTTTTCTAAAATATTTTTTCAAGCCCGTTTTTATTTTTGAAGATTTTTTTATTTCGATCATTTTTTCAACGTTATAAATTTACAGTTCCTGCCAAGAGAAGCTTTTTTATCATATAAATCTTCTCTCGTCACGCAGCGCACATATTGGTTTTTATTTTATTCTATTATGCTATGCCGTAACGCTACTCCTCTTTCCATTTTGTTTCCACGTCGTATTCATTATTCGTGCTCCCGTACAGGGCGAGAAGGGAGAAGGTAGTAAAATACGGAAAGGGTGAAAAAAGGGGGTGGGCTAGGACAGAATATCCAATAGCACGGACTCTGCCTTTCGTAATTAATATTCTGCATCTGCCCTCGTTAAGATTTATTTTCAACGCGATCATACTAGCACGACACGACGTTGTACAATATTTATTCCTGTTCTCCTCGTTATCTCACGTCTCAATATGCAAGGACTCGTTAATATTTCACGTATTTGAAAATCTTGGCGTAAGTTCTTCAGACACGTTCTTCAGATCAGCAGGAGTTCGAAATTCGTGAAATGTTCAGCAGAACCGAAGAGAATATGTAATATTTGTATGTAACAAAATTTTTTAACAATCAAACAAAAAAATTATGCAAAATACGACCTTCATATTTTAGATGAAGTAATATTTGAGGAATATACTAACAAAACATGATAAGTCCATTTGAGATTAACGGTTATCCAATATTATCGAATTTGAACCTATTATCCTGGATTTATGCAGTTTGTATAGGATAATTAACACTTTAGTACAAAATACCGTTGCGGAGTACTATGAGTGTATTCACTATGGATGTATTCGTTTACGCTTATTTTATGAGCTCTTTGCTTCTTCATAGTTATCACATAAATTTTCTTCCGCATAGAGAGATTGTTTTCCCTCACCAAAGGAAAAATGGACACTTTTAATATTTTTAAAAATCATGTTTCTGTCCTACCGAAAATCTTATTGTCAGATAATCAGAGAGGTCGTCAAAAGCTCAACCAAGTTGTTCTCTTATAACGAAGAACTTTCTAACGCACAGTAATGTTATATTCCTAATTAATAAAGAATTCTCCTCATTCAAACAAAGTTATAATAATTTTTTTAACTTTATATGTCACTATTGCTTGATCACGGAAGGTAGTCGAAGGTTCGAAAATTGGTCAATCGACGAATTTTATGTATATTTTATATAAGCCTCAATTATATTCGTGATTTAAAAAAAATTATCTCATAAGCAAGGTAAACAATTTTGTTTAAAAATTAAAAAAAAACTGTATTGGTATTTGACAGAAGGTCATGAAAGGTTGTTCCATAGGTCAATCCATGCGTGTAGAAAATGCTAACAAAGACATCATATACAGTCCTGTTGTATTTCCATTGATAAAAAAGTTTTCCTCATATGAACAAGATAAACAATATATTTGGAAGAAATATAAATACGTATTGCTAGATCATAATAGGACATCGGAGGTTCTTTAATAGGTCATTCGACGCGTCTCGAAGACGCGAACAAGTATATATCAGAAGTAGTACTGTAGTATTCTTAATATCAAATAAGTTTTTCTTATGAAAATAGAATTATCCATTTTTTTAAATATTATTTATGTTATAATTATTTCAAATATCAAAAACTTTTCATTCATATAAACATGGTAACTTTTTTTCCATTAAAATAAAAAAAAACTTTTATTTGATCGATCTAGCTCAAAATTCTATCAGAACTGGACATCAATTGCAGCTACAATTCATCCAAATGTCATGACCATTGATCTTTTACTTTTCGAGATATGGTAAATACGAACAGGTTACATACAAACATACGGACATTTTTTTAAATTGCGTTGTCAAGTTCCTGCGGACGAATTATATCAAAATATATAAAAAAAAGTATATTTGAAAATCCAGGCTATTACGAACCTCCTTCTATAAGGAAGCAATACACGAATTTGAATTTATATATTGTGAAGGTTGAACAGATTTTGAAGCGAGATTTAAATGGGATCTAATTTTTTTTGAACCAAGGGTCAATAATCATATCCCTTAAGTCTTGAAAATGTTAAAACTATGTGTATGTAATTTTTCAAGAAATGGATTTATCATTTTTTGTTCGTGTAAACATGAAACCATCAGTACCCTTTGGTGAAAAATAGATGACAGCTAGAAAAGATATGATTTAAATAGTAACTTCAAATAATACTACAGAAAAGCTGGTATAAATAATAGGGAGAGAGGGATAGAGAAAAATAGGAAATGTAAATTATCCTTAAACTAACGCTGCAAAGTTTTATTTTGGATCGCTTATAACCTGTTTTAAATTTAAAATATATTGATAAATATGCTGAGGTTCCGAAGGGCAAAAATAAGTTTAAGAAATTTGTAATTCTTAGTTTATAAAAAATCACTAACATTGATTTTTTTGAAGTATGCTCATTGCTCAATGAACCCAATTTTTCAAAATCTTGTAAGATTGAAATATTTTCAGTTTTTGTAGAAAAAAATCTCATTTTCAAAGTCCTTACGGAACTAAAATTATTTCTGAAAGCACTGCAAAATACTTTTAAATTAGGTTGAGCATGCAGAAACCTTAATACACTCAAAGTTCTAAGATAAGAAAAGAAAAATAAGAAAATGTAACCAGTGAAAACTGATAGACCATAAATTGAATAAGGATTCTAAAAAATCGTGAATCTTAGAGTTTTGCGCAAATCACTAATATCATTTTTATTCTGCATAATCTACATATTATGCAAAACTTTTAAATATGTTGTTAAATTCATAAAGTCTGATTTTTTCTGGGAGAAAATCTTATTTTTATAAGCCTCAAATGAATAACATAATTCTTGGAAGCTTGTCAAACTGTGCTAATATTTTTTTGAGCATGCAGAAACTTGATCTCACTAAAAATTCACACAACACAAAAATTAAAACATTTGATGAATTAAAATAGCCAGACCCTGAATAGCCTGCTCAAGTCTTGTTAATTTTTTTAATACAAATTTTGAGGGCGAGAAAGTTTCTACAGAGTCAAAAATTGTAGAATAGTTTAGAAATCTGATTAAAAATTATTTTACTCTTCTGAGGTTTATAAAAATAAAATTTTGTCTTAGAAAAACTAAAATATTACAATCTTATAACATTTTTAAAAATCAGGTATATTATTTGGATTACTAAAGAAATTGTTGTCAGCAATTTTCAGAAACCCCTGAGAATGACGAATATTTTTAATTTATTTTAGTCCCATGGAACCTCTGGATATTCACTAATCCCTTTCAAACAGTGGGATTCGAAGAGAAGAGTTGAGGGGTGATGCAAGTGAAAAAATGTAGGGGTATATTGATAAGAGAGAGGAGCCTAAGAGGTGGGAATTTGAGAAAAGAACGTTTTTCTACAAGGTAGGGAAAAATTCACGAAGAAGGAGGGGAATGTGACAGAAGAGGGGCACGGGAAGTTGGTAACATGATCACGGAAAGGGAAAGGAGATGTAACTATATTGGTTTAGTGATGAGGTGTGAAAAGAGGTAAGCTGAGGCTGATGGAGAGATGCGAGTACCAGGTCAGCGAAAGTGACAGTGGTATATGGGACTGTGAGATGACTAGAGGAATCGTGGGGGGAATATGCAATATGGACGAAGAACGAGTTTGTGATAGAGGGGTGCATGAGAGAGGATAATGAAAATAGTGGTTGAGATCAAGGGGTACATAGGGGCAGATAATGGTAGGGTCGGCAGCCACGATCGTTGTGGAGAGGGTCTGAAAGAGAGGAAGAGATTCGAAAGGGTGGAAGGTTGACAGGGGTATGGGTATACGGTGCGGAGTTAGAGGGGGTAAGTGGGAGCGGATTATGTGGCGGGAGAGGAGTGGGAGTATGTCTGAGAGCGTTCAAGTAGCAGAAATGAGAGATGAGCATGGTAGTGAAATATATAAGAAGAAGGGCTGGTGGGAAGGTGGAGTACAGGCAGTATATATGAGAATGTGAAAGCTAAAGAAAGTGGGGAGGGTGTGATGGGTGTTAGGGTATATGAGAGGGGGTCAAGAGGGATGAACGATCTCTAGAGGAATTGAAGAGAGGAGGATGTGAAATGGTCAGGGGAGGTAGTGGGATTTGAAAGGGGGTTGGGTGTGAGGAGAAATATGTTCCAAGAAGATGGAAGGTAGACGGGGTAAAGAGGTTATATGTGTGGATAAATGAACGAGAAATAATACTGAACAAATAATTATTTTTTAGAGCTACAAATTTTGGTATCACCTTCTTTAACTCGAATCGCTTTTCCATCCCTTCATCGCCTTTTATTCAGTAAAGCACGCGAAACCACGATATTCCACTATCTATGGATTTTTCAATCTGAAAGCCTTTCCTGTGTGGTAATGAGCTCACGCGAATTTCTGAACTAGATTACCACGTATATAACGTATGTACAAAAGATGTATTCACTTTATTCTGCTCACTTCTTTTTCTATTCGCTTCTATGATTGAATGTGTGGAATAAGAATGGCGATGCAGGGTATATCTCTGCACAATATAGGTGCAACGTAGTCCGCAGAGCGATCCATGAAGATCCCGTGAATTATATTATGAAAAAGAAGACGGTTACGTGGCCCCATGAATAATTCAGAAGACTCCTCCCTCCCGGGAAACAAATGAAAAATAATGGAAGCGAAGCGGAAGTTCGCCGATACATTCGCCATTACTTCCCTCGTTCCTTCGAAAAGGAAAACTTCCTATTCTTCTTTTTTTTCTTCCCTTTTCTCCAGCGCGATCGCTTTCTTTGATCGAGCGTGGCCAGTCGGAGAGAAATCTATTGGGTATAAAAAATCAACCAAGTTAGAAACAGATGGAAACTTTACTGTGACATGGAGGGGGAAACTTCTGTCATGAGGTATATTATAAACTGCAAATTAAGTTTTTATCTTGAATGCAATTTTTGGGTTATTAGTTTTCATTAGGTAAGGAGCTGCAAAGTTATCCTGATTTTATTTAAATATAGATTCGTTTGAAACTCTCGAATTGAGAATGTTTCTAGTGTGCACGTGTTTAAAAGAGCGAAGACTTTTTTCCTTTTCTTTAAGAAGACAGGGGTTTTAAAATACAAGGTAACCTAAGAAGGTTGGGTGTGATGATCGAGGTGAAACTAGGAAATAAAATATGATCCGATGTGTCGTCGTAAACACAAGCACCCTACACGACGCGACAGGATTCCCTTGACGTTCCCATTAGTTCCACACCTTTCGCGATGTTGCAAGGTCGTCTTTCTTTTCCGCTTGAAATAGAAAATTCTAAAAATGAGAATCTTTTTGCGTAAGTGAAATAAAATTTTCAATCTACATCAATTTTCAGTGAAAAAAATATCTATGGACTTCTTATTCTGAAATTACGATTCATGTTATCAACATTTACTGGCATTTAAATCAATAGAGGGCCCGTATCCGTGCGAAATTCAGAAGATTTTAGGTTCAGCACATGTATTCAAATTATAAATGAATATTGGAAAATTATGTAGTGATCAATTATTTAATCATCGTAATTAATTGAGAGATAAAGAGAGATGAAATTTCAATATTGAATAATAATTAGTTATCCGATATTCTAGTCACTCTTGAAACATTCTGTGATTTTGATCTTTACAGTTTTTTTCAATTCTCGACGTTTTGAGACCCCTGAGTCGGAAAAAATTGTTTTTATGAACATGTCTATCAGTTTGTCGGTTTGTATGTTGTCTGACGACGCGATAACTTTTGAACGAAATTTTCTGATTTGAATTTCCTTTTGCACACTATTTATGGTCCGAAAATACAGGTCATGTTCATTAGCCAGCCTGCTACTGTAAATATTTATGGTTGCAGCCATGGAAACTCAAATTGAAGAACGTAATAATTCAATTTTCTCACGAAACTACGCAAGCTGCAGTAAAAAGACAAGTGACTAAATTTATTCAGTTATAAAAGTTCGACAAAATTGCGTGCAACTATTTTCAAATAGCAATGCTAGTTTTTGTTTCAAACGTAGAAGATGTCATCAGAAAATCGAGCATTCAAATCTACAGCTAAGTAACGCAAAAGAAGATGAAATGGGCAACATCGAAATTTCTGGTCTTGAATAAACCTACAAAATTGCTTCTTAATTGCTTCTTATTCATGTGATTTTGGACCTATCCAGTTTTCTTCAATCCTCGACGTTTTGAGACGCCCTGAGTCAGAAAAAATGGATTTTATGAACATGCCTCTCTGTCCGTCGGTTTGTCTGTCTGTTGTCTGACGACGCGATAACTTACAAAGGAATTTTCTCATTCGAATGTTTTTTTGCACACTGGTTTGTGGTCCGAAAAGTCAGGTAAAGTTCATTAGCCAGTATTCTGCTGCCAATATTGATGGTTTTAGCCGTGAAAAATCAAACTGAGAAACGTCATAATTAAACTTTACTACGAAAACACGCAAAATGGAGTAACTAGAAAGGAGTCCAAAATTATCAGCTTTTAAAGGTTCTCCAAAATTACTTTTGACTATTTTTTTAATTCTAATAACAAGTCAATGAAAATACGTATGTTTCGTTACCAATGACTATTTTGAATTGCTATAATATAAATTTATTGGAATCACACATTGTTTAGGGTAGCTGAGAATAAAATATAATGCAGAATAAAAAACAAATATTGAAGTAATCATAATAGATAAAATCTGTATTTTTTTTTACAATTTCTGAATAAGCAATTTCGGCGCGAGATAGAGAAATAAATGTCATGTACATTTGATATGACCGTATTGAACATAATGTAGAAAAGTTCACATTTTGGACAAAATTAAGTACGAAGCACGAGATACGTGATGAGAATGTGTTCTTTAAGGCCAAAGGAGCATTAACAAAAGAGAATTCACAATCACCAAATTACTGTTGTCACTGCCTTGACCTTTAATTTTAAATGTTCTGTGCACAAATGTAGGGAAAATACAAAGACCAAGCGCGAAATAAATATATTATCGAGCGTGCAGCGCGAACATTTGGGGGTTGAAGTAGAATAGCTTTATTTAACTCAGCTACATCTACGCCTTAAACTTTCCCAAAAAATTTCATTGTTGGAACTGCGTGAACAGAACTTTTTTTAAATGTTTGAATCAATCATTGCATCGAAATATTTCTTCCTGAATAAAGATGTATACAAATTATACGCTCTAACTATAATTAGAATTATTTCCAACTACTTTTTGATTGAAAAAAAAATATGATAACTGCTTTTACTTTACATAGCAGTGAATTCAACCTAACAAAGATATTTAAAAGAAAATATTTCCCTGAGTTTACAGTTCAGGCGCAAAATTCCAGATGATTTCATAATGAAGAAAAAAAATTGAAATGTATTTAAACGTGGATGGAAGGGAAGTTGAAAATTCTGTATTCAATACTTATGCCTACAAAAGAAACAATTTTATATTTTCACTATCCGCACGTCAATATCATGAATTATGAAAGAGCAGAGATTTGCGTTAAACCTTCGACCGAATATATCCCATGCTCAGTGAAATATTCAAAATATTGATTTATCAGGATAAAATGAACGAGCACAGATGAAAATGGCCACATTTTAATGAGGTCTTTCCAATCGAAATTGTTTTCAATTTGAAAGCGGTTTTATGATTAGTAACTTAATAAGAAATTATTATTAAGTAGCTCTGAAATATAGGCTTTTCTTTCCGGTTGTGAGATAAATATGTACAATATGCCAGGGTGTGAAATTAAATTATAATGTACAGAAATAATCATTGTTTTTATATTTGCAGATCTCCTCTCGAATAATTTCCATTACCTATATTATTGAAAATAAATGTTATTTTTTTTCTCGCGTAAGATACAAAAAACAATTTTCCGACTTCCGCAGTATCACCAAATAGTTTGGATTTTCCTTTCCCACTTACTCTGTGAAAATACCTGGATAATAAATACCCCCTGGATAAACCGTCGATGTTACTTTTGTTCAATAAAGCTTCTCCACGCACGAACGAAACTTCAGTAGTACTTCCGTGGAGTAAAAGTATGCTGAAGTTGTGTAAAACAAAAAGATTTTAAATTTCACACATACATGTAGAAAAAGCGTGAAATTCAGCTAGAATAGATGAACAAGAAATGATTTCCAATAATAGGTTCAATGATCAAGTTTAAAAATCAATTGATATAACTTAAGATACTTATTATTTGCTAAATACAATTTAAAAATTGTTTCAGTACACTCTTCGATTTGACATTTTATTATAAAAAAACAGTTAAATTAGGTATAATTATATAATTCGATTATGAAAAAATTATTATTGAATCAATAACCTAATAAATAATGGTGAAAGTGCCTGAAATGATGAAAAGTGAATGTACAGATAAGCAGAAAAAAGTCGACAAAAGCATATTCAAATAAACTCACGTCAATACAGCTGAGTATTTCTGTCGACTTGCAATTTGAATTTTATTAATAACTATACAGGTATACTGTAAATGCATTCATTCTATCATTTTCTTCAAAGATGGCTTCATTTTTATCAGTTGTTAAAATATAAGAAAAATGAGGAAATTTTTTGTTTTAAACCACTGGTCTAGCTATTCTTTTATTTCAATTTTTTTCGGGGATGGTTGAACCTAAATGTCCTGACATATAGATTTGCATTTAGAGATAAATTTGATATGTATAGTATTGTTTTTTTCTTACCAGTTGTTAAAAAATAAAGAAATTTCTTTCCCTAGACTTGGCATGTGAATGTGTATTGAAAATGGAAATTATTATATTGCGGTATGATTTTTTAGTTAGCAGTTGTTCAAAAAAGCAAATTTCGTTCTTTAGACTATATTACTGAAAGAATTTTCTTCTATATGATTTTCTTTGGGGACGACCTTAATTATAGCTATTGCCATGTAAAAATTCTCTCCTTCTTTTATCCCCTATTTGAAAAGGCTTTTCCATTTACTCTTCTCTTTTTTTTTAATTAATGAATACGATTATTATTATAAAAATGCTTTATTTTCCTCTTATCATAGTAATGTTGTATCAGATCTTGAGTTTGAAGAAGAAAAATGACTTATTAAAATCGACATCCAACTGAATCTGGATCTTTATTGTTCTCTTCACCCGTTCCAAACGAAAAAGATGAAAATTTAAAGTTTTGAAAATCTTGATTGTTAAAGAATTTATCAAAGAAGGTACACAAATTTTTTGAGTTTGAAAAATTTGAAGGGAGAAGCACCAAGGAAAACAAATTCCTTTGCGAAGAGTCGACTAGTTAACCGAATATCATCTTTTGAATTCAAAAAATGCTGTTTAAATGTTTTCCTCTGCTATATATATATATTTATGTAAAAAACATAAAAAAATATTTTTTCGTTTTATTTCAGTTCATGATGTTTAACTCAATTATTGAATAATAAATTAATTTCTCATACATAGAAGCTAGTGACTATTATTATTACCGATATTTGATGCCAGCTTTCATTCTTGTTATGAGCTTTCGTCCTTACGGGGTCATTCTACTATCTCACTTTTGAATAATCTTTCTATACTTTTGAGAGCTTGGAGCAAAAGCGCGTCTAGAGCTTGGTGCTTGTAAACATCGTAGCGTTGTTTCATTTTGTGATATGGAAAGATTGTTTTTGTAAACTCTGAGGCAGCATAAATGAACGATGAAAATGTTATCCAATTATATGAAGTAGTTGTTCAGAAAAAAATTCTTGAGAATCACCTTTTTTACCAAAATAGTAGAATCAACCCTTAATAAAAGGCGAAAATGCCAGATACTACTTCGCACAATACTGAGCTCAGCATTCTAGTAATAACAAAGCCTTGTGGAGAAGAAGAGCGAGGGTAAAGGTTGGGTCGTTTCCCGCCCTTTTTTGAGGCACTATGCTGGTAAATATTCTTCACGGTAGGTCAGAAGTTGCGGGGAAATTTTAGAGTCGTTAAAGGATATACTTTCAACCGCAAAAAGCTCATCAGCGTTGAACAAATGGCTTTGGTGATTAGGTCTATTTTCTCGAAAGTAAAGTTTTGCTTAAAGTACAGCAATATTTCAAGTTAAAATGAAGTAAATGGAACAAAAATGAAGTCTGTGAATAGTTTCATGAAATAGATTAAGGGTTTTACTAAAAAAATGGCCAAACATTGCATTTTTACAAGTATTTCAATGTAAAAAGTCGTCTATTATCTCAAAATTTTGTGTTCAATTTGGCTAAATGCCTCACATTTCATCAGACCCATTGAAACAAAAGTTTCGTACCTATAAACATGACCGATTCACTATTTTATGTATACAGGATGTTACGTTTTTTACATCCCCTAAACATTTCGTCAAGCAAACAGAGATTTTCTAGCAACCAAAACCACGGAAGATATTCTTATTGAAATATTTGGGTGAAAAATAAGAAATAAGTGATAAAATAATTTGAATTTATGTTAAGGGTGGTTTTATCATCCCTTAAATATTTGAACAAGAAAATCGACATTTATGAAGGACTAAAACCACGAGAGTCCTTTTTAGTTCAGTATTGAGGTTCAAAATAAATTCACACTAAATGTAAGGAACATACCCCAGAAGGAAAAGTCGTTAAAATTATTTTGATGATTATTTTGACATCCTCTAAATATTCAAGCAACGAAGTTGACATTTAATAACAAACAAAATTGCAGGAGATTCTTTTGGTGTTACTATTGGGGTCGGAAATCAATTTACAATGAAAGTGAGAGACATAAAGTAGTATGGAAAGTTGTAGAATTTATTTTAAGGTTTGTTTCAACATGCCCTCAACGTTCAAAAATGAAATTGACATTGCCTAAAAACCGAAATCACAGAAGATTTTTTTTATTATACTATTGGTGTCAGGAATTAATTTACAATATACGAAGAAAACATGTCCTAACAGGAATGGTAGTTAAAATTACTATATGGGTTGTTTTAATGTCCCTTAAATGTGTAAATCAGAATTTTGACATTTTCTAACAAGCAAAATTACAGGAGATTTTTTGGTTACACTATTGGGGTTGGAAATCAATTCACAAGGAAAGTGAAATGTATAAACTAGCATTAACAGTTTGTTAAATTCCTTTCAAGGGTCTTTTAGAATTTCCTTTACATTCAAGGATGAAATAAACATTTCCTAACAAGCAAAATCCCAGGAGATTATTTGATTGAACACATGATAGTAAATCTGTCAAGATTACGGGTACAAAACATTTGTTTCAGGGCTCATGTAGAGGATAATCGAACCTTGAAAACTCACCTGAAAAAATCAATTCCGACTACTGGCGCAACGAATGATTATTATAGGGATGCAATTTCTTTCCTCTTGGAAACTCAAATCCACATTTGAGGCAGAAAGTCCCTGCGGATCGTCAAGAATTTCGATAAATATGTAAATTAATAAAATACTGCATCTCCAAGGTACCCGAAAAAATGTAAACAGAATAGAAACTCTGCGAACAGCGCCGCCTGGTCTGACTCTTGATCTCTAAAATCGATTTGAATTGACTTCTGGTTCAATATTCAAAATAGAAAAATTATTTATGGAAAGTAAAAATTTCAATTGGTAAATCTGAGTAGATTTCAAGGAAATGGAGGGTGAATTTTTTTCGCTTGAAGCACAGGTATTATCAATTGGAACGGTGATTAAAAATCTAATCTTCACTTCAGGAAGAAAAAAAACTCTTGAGACTTTTCTGCGATATAAAAATTAAATAAAAAACCACTTGAAAGTGTGAACGCATTTCATGTTACCAACTTACAATGGTTTTTGGTCAGAAGTGGAGTTTGTTTCAAAACGCGTTACTTTTTCCGAAACAAGGTGTAGAAGCTCTTTGAAGTTTCGTGACAGTAAGCGTCAACGAGTTTTCTCGCAGACCCTTTCCTTCACAACAAAGTTCCCATCATCCTCTATTCGTTTCTTTCACCCTCTACCCCTTCACAACTGTCTTTTGTGTGGAATAAAAGAAAAAAAAATGAGTGCTCCCTCTTGGTCCACGTGATGCTTCCTTATTCTCGACAGTTTTCCGCTCTACTTTCGAAAATTTTCTTATAGAATGAAGCAAATTTATGTGATCCACGAGACTGTTCCATAAAAGTAGGGAAAACTTTGATAATACGTGAGAAACGAGTAAAGAAGAGTTTTGAACTTTCAGTCACTTTACGAGTGATGCGTAATTGAGTTTATAAATGTAGGAATTTTAATCTAAGTTTTTATGGTAGATTTGTGAAACTTTATAGTTTTATTTTGCAGAGAGTGTTTATTTATTGTTAGAGAAATTATCTTTTACCTCTAGCGCAATGCAATGAAAATTATTAAGAGCTCCATTTTTCGTCAGATTGTCGAACTCCTTCCTGAAACATCAAACAAATTTATCCATTATTGAAATGTTCTTAAATTTTCAAAATATAAATATTCTTCTTAGTTTTTATCTTTTGATTTGTCAGTTCCAGAAGTTATTATATTTTGAAGGTTTAAATTTAAAAAAATTTAATTTATAAAATCGAAGAAAAAGGAATCATTTTCAATTCTTAGGAATTGAAAATAAATATATCGGCTTAAAATTGTTTATTTTAACATTTTTTGCTTCTTTGCTTTTTTGTTTCTTTTGAAACCGTTATTTTTGCATTGCGAATCCTCTGAAAACTAAGACATACATATTGGTGTTGAAAGTATTGTTCCGAAATCTGCGTTTTTTATACTTTCGAGCTGATATACATATTGCGGAATCGAAAACCAAAAAAGGTTGATCACAAAGAATCTCACAGTTAAGAGAAATAGAGTCCAATGTTGTCGATATAAAATTGATACTGTTTCTTGAGAGTTTTCGAGTCGATTTAGCATAGTGGATAGTAGTTTTTTGTTTTGAATTAGATTTTTTATCACGATTTGAAGCCACTTTTCAGAAGCCATGAAATTCTAACGTCAAAGTGATTATATTTTTTTCATCACTGTCCTATTTCCTCCGATTTGAATATATTTTCTCATAACTGTAAGGTTCTTTTCAATAAAACTTGTTTTGTATCGCAATATATCAGCTCGAACGAACATTCTTGTTTTTCTTTTCAATAGCGAATTCGATTTGACAGAATGTATTTTTTCTCTCCTGACCAATTCCATTTCAAATCAGGCAGAGAGGTTCAGCTGAGGGTGTCAGAATAATTATTATTTGTTACAATTATTCGAAGACTACCTGCGAATTCTAAAAAATTGACAATTTTCAAAATACATTATTTTTCGAACGAACTTAGTTATTTATGACTTTCTATTTCTGTTTAACGTAGGAATTCTAGCTCTTTTAATTGATTAAAAAAATTAAAAGTTTAGAAAAACGGAAAAATGACAACTGAGTTGTAACTCTTGAAAGTGAATTTTGTCAACAACCTCACTTAAAATGTGTTTTTTTTTCGAGAAATACATGGTAATATTTTCTACATATCTTTCAAGTTTCGTTCTTAATAAACCACTGCTTTTGCGATATTTTGCGTCATTGACAAGAATAAAATCAAAAATCAAATCTAAAAAAATATTCCAGCCCTCAAAGCCTGTTTAGCCAGCATAACAATTTATTTTAGCAGAAACTTTTCATAAATATTGAAAAAAATATAGGTGTATTTTCCTGAAAAGATTATTCTTATATTCTGGAAAGCCCCACCTTTTTCGTTTTTTCTCATATTTGTTCTCAGTTTCTGCTTATGCATATGCGGAAATCATGCAAGATATCACAAAATAGTAAGAGGTATTTTCTGTAGAACTTTTCGAGATGTGTAAACATTTATTTTAACATTTTTTTCAGTTATGTTTTTTCGGAGAAAAATGCCAAAATTCGACTTTTCAAAAAATGTCTGTCATCTTTTGAGAATTCGTAATTAATCTTCAGTTATTAGAAAAAAATGTTGTTCACAAACTGTGAAATACGTATCCCTTTATTTCCACTATAAAAAAGTATCTTCAAATAATAAATCATTCTGACACTATGACCTAGACTTTGCTCGAAATTTAACCTGATCTGAAATTTGATTTCGTTACTATCTGCCATGCTAGAACTATAAATTTTCTAAAATTAGTTGCAATTAAAAATCCAAGTTTCCTCGATTTTATATAAATGATAAGAAATTGGCTAATTTTCAGGTGAAGCCTACATGCAATCAATCCTTAAGAATAATCAAAAACCACCATTCTTCTCACCTCCATACCAACAATTTATTGAGTTTCCAAAGATCTCTTTACAGAAAACCCTCCTCAATTTTAAATTCTTACTTTGATTCCGATTTGCTAATTCATTATCCAAAGGCTATTTACAATTAAAAATAAAATCCCCGAACCCGGGAGAAGATCGTAAAATTTCCTTCCGAAGTACCCTCATAAAAATCTTGCGTCCTCGTAGCCGAAAGAAGTAAAAGAAGTCGTTTCAGTGAAGCGGAAGTAGGGAGTTCGCACGACGCTACACTTGGCAGAAAAGCGCCAAGCAAAATGTCCTTTGAATTGGGTATTATTAGAACGAGATCGTTATGGTGGCTGTTTAAAACATAAGGGAGGTACTGTTCACTACGCTTTACTGCATATTGTGGCAATTTCATATTTCAGACTTTGCTACAAGGCTGAGGGAACTCGAAAGTCGGCTAAGCGACTAAAGTCGATTTTGCATTGCACCATTGAGTTTACGCAAAAGGTCCGTGGAAGGGAGTTTAGACTTTTTTAAAAAAGGGACAGGGGATAAAAGCCAGGACTATCTGAAAATGGCTCGTTGCGATGATCGCTGCTTTTTATTCGAAAACCTGAATGAAACTAGGATGCTGTATAATGGCTGATAAGGAATTAAAGCTGAAAGGTCATTGCAGGCAAACAATTTTATTTGCTTTACCAGTTTGACTCAAAATATAAAAATAGATAATCATTTTAACTGTAAATGTGGCGAATCATTTTATCAAACATCGAATATTCTTAAATAGGCAAATACGCACTCACTACTTGATAAAAGCGACGTATATCTTTTTTTTTAATGTTCGTAAGGCTTTCCGGCTTAACGTGCAACTGCTAATTTGCTTTCTCAACATTCAATAAAAATTTTTTGTTTATTAACTAATGAAATTTCTGTTTTTCACAAAAATATTCAAGTATACTACTGCTCTATGAGAAATTAATGTACGACGATTAGTTAAAAATAGTTTGACTAACTTTTTTTTAATTTTCACGTGAATCGTTCGGAAAACAGTTCGATGATCTCATCAGAGAGTTCTGGTCAACTCCTAAAGTTTCACTAGTGCACTCAACGTTCCAGTCGAATGAAAAAAGCAAGCATTGCAGGATAAAATTATACATATATATTGGGGTGATTTTTTTTTCTTTTTTCTTTATACAACTTAGCACACCTAAAAATTGTTCCTTTTTTTAAGAAAACGACCTCTGATTTGTTTCAGGATTAAAAAAATATATTTAGAGGTCGCTCAAGGCCATTTTAGAGCAAAAGTGCTCATTCCTAATTAAATTGGCGCTATTCATTAATTATTCATTTCTGGCGCAAATGAATTGTGTTCTTTACAATATATATTGCACTCAGATTTTTACAATAACATTCGAAGGTTGTTCAAGGCCATTTTAGGGCAAGAATGGCCATTCTCAATTGAATTGACGCTATTCATTGATTATTCATTTCTGGCGTGTATGAATTGTGATCTTTATAATTCGGTATTTAATTCATTCATTTCATTGGGAAAATGACCTTGAGCGACCTTTGAATGTCAATGTAAAAATCTGAAAGGAATCTGAGTGCAATATTGACTTGTAAAGAATAAAATTCATACGCATCAGAAATGAATAATCAAAAAATAGTGTCGATTTAACTAAGAATATCCAAATTGGTCCTAAAATGGCCTCGAGCGACATTGGAATTTTATTGTAAAAATCTGAAAAAAAATCTGAGTGCAAAATTGAATTGTAAAAAACACAACTCATACGCGCCAGAAATGAATATTCAAAAAATGCATAAAAAATGAATATTCAAAAATTGAATTAAGAATGGCTATTTTCTCTCTAAAGTGGCTTTGAGCGACCTTTGAATGTTACTGTAAAAATCTGAAAAAAAATCTGAGTGCCATATTGAATTGAAAACATCGCAATTCATATGCGCCAGAAACGAGAAAATTATCAATGAATAGCGTCAATTTAATTAGGAATGAGCATTTTTGCCCTAAAATGGCCTTGAGTGACCTCTAAATATTTTTGTTTTAATTCTGAAACAAATGATATGATGCATGTGAAAATTTGCATGAATTTTTTTTCGAGTGCTAAAAAATATGATCCATTACACCATTTATCACCAACTTCTGCAAATATAGTTTTCCACTCATTTTTTGACACAACCTCACAAAAATTGCAAAACTGTAAACCTTATAGGGATGCGTCTTTTATTCGTTCTAAGAAAACTGCAGCAAACAAGATGGAAATTGTACAATAAGGTTTAACATTTTTCAAAAAGAAAAAAATCGCTAACTTTATAATTTGTCATTTGGAAATGAAAACGATGATTAAAAAGAATAAGTTGCAGATGAGCCGGTAAGTTCAGTTTTAGGGACAACTGAGTAAACTCATTTTTTCAATTTTAATCACCTTACAATTACAAATTTTTCCTTCACATGAAAAATTGCCACCTACTTTCAGCGTTTATATTTAAAAATGAACAGTATTTGAGAGCATGCTCAAGCCATTTGAAAAAACTCTCTTCTTCTCAATTTCACTCGGAAAATATGGATTTTCAACCCTCTTGTTATAAAATCTTCACAGAAAAAACAGAAGTGAATTTTTGTTACGGGTAATTTTGAAGTAGATAAAGTTGAAATTTTTTCGCATCGAAAGAAAAAAGATCCAGTATAGTTGACATGGTAACCATTTCCCATGTGGTGGGTAAATCTTAACACGTGAAGTTAATTTTTCTCGCAGGTAAAGATTACTCTTAAGTTGCTGTATTGATTACATTTTCTTTTTTCTGTGTTTGCAGGTAGTTTTACATTTTTTCAAGGATCACTCATTTTTGTACGGCCAATTTCAATGAAAAATTTAAGAGATAAGTAAATTTTTAAACACTCCCTTAAATGGTGTTTCCAGCGAAAACAAAATCTTTGCGGAATAGAATTTATAAGTAGAGGTAAAAAAGAGAGCTCTTTTAGAATGTATGTGAACTGAAACATTGACTGCGACCTGTGAAAAGGAAGTGTTAAGAAGTACAACTGTACCGTTTTAAAATTCAAAAATACAAAAAAAAGTGAACTTCTTCTAAATGCTTCATCAAAATGATTTCATAACATTTCAACTTTTATATTGATGAACTATACATCTTTTATCATAGTGTTTTGAGAGATATTGCAGACGCTTTTTCTGCTTGAAAAAATGATGTAGATATTATAATTTTTCATATGCTTATGTGATTCACGAATAAATCATCAAACTTAATTCAAACTTCTAATGAATTTTTCAGTTTTAAGTTATATGTAGTACTCCCGATTTGTAAGAATCATTAGATTTGTGTGACAATTGTAATCATATTAAAAAAAAAGTCTTTCTGAAATTTCGAATGCTTAAATACAGAGCTGTCAAATACCCTTATTTCTTCCGAAGTGTAAAGAATAACCCAATGATAAATTGTTCATTAGCTTTTATTGGAAATGAATATTGTTTGGATTGTTATTTGTTTTCAAGTTTCAGTTTTCCACTTTTGAGAATCATCTCTCCTGAAAGATTGACTCATCAAAAACATCTAAGATGAAAAAAATTCCGCCTTGTGAAAAGTTACCAGTACTATCAACATAGTTTGTGAAATCAAAGTTTGCCAAGTAATTCGAAAGACATTTAAATTTCGAAATGTATTAGATGAATAACACTAAATAAATGCTAATAATGTATTAAAAGAGAAAAATTTAAAACTTCGGGATCTTTTCTCCTTTTTTGAAATAATAATAATTTCGCAGTTTTAATTTTTTTCCCTCTTCATATTTTCTCAAGATGTCGGTCGTTTCATAAATTTAATACATTTTAAAGTTTGAATCTCTTTTAGATTTAATTACTGTACTGATAAATTTTCACATGGCGGAATTTTTCGCATCATAGGTATTTTTCGGTAGATTTCGCTTATGTTTTAATAGAAATTTTGCTTGGATCAAATGTATATAATACACGTAATTGTTATTTATATTTGTATTTCAATTTGAAATGTAATTATCATTTCAGATACTCATTATTAAGGGGACTCACCAATAACTCGATAAATGGAACCATCTAATAATAAGTAAATAAAAATACTGACTATTATAGGTTGATTAAACTGCTAAAAAATCGAATTTTGATCCTGAAAAGTAAAATACCTCTAGAAATAATGATTGAATTCATAATTCCTAGAAACGCCACCCTCGAGCTTCATCTAGTCAATTTATCTTGAAATTTTTTGACTAATAGCAAGAATATTGTGGGCTACAGATAGACTGGAATGCAAAAATTATGCATTTTTCATATTTCTGAAGCTATTTTTTCGCAAATTTTCATTGACTTCGAAGTTTATTTGCCAATCGAAAAGAATTGGCTGAAGTATCCACAAAAGGGTCTAAGTGCATCTTGAAAATCCGATTATTAGGTTAATTAGGTTGATTTGGAATGATACGCTCTTAGTAATTATAAAGTTGGAATGAACTTTTTCCCGTTTTAAACATTTTCTCTCAATCAACATTTCCCTTATTTCTGTTAATAATAAGCTCATTGAGTTTGAGTCAATTAGACCATATTTACGTTCTAGAGTTGAATTCAGAATAGCAATGTAGTATGGGTAAGAGGAATACGGTATTTACATTAATGCAGTGCGGCCAACTGAAACAGCCCAACCCTGAAAGTTACATCAAACCAGGATTACAGGGGTTTAATTGGGGCAATCTGGCGGGTCCCGCTTCATATAACCGCCTTGCAATTTTACGAAACGCGTTTACACTAATTACGACCAAGACTGCCCCATCTCGAATGACCCCTGTGCGGTTCTGCTTGTCAATATGCTAAGAATTTTTGTTGTCTCTTTTATCCCCAGAATATTCTCTATCTCGTGAGGTAATTTTACCTCTTTACGATTTTATCAAAAGAGGTTTGTTGTCAAAGCAAAAAGATGAATTTTCAACGAAGGAGATTGATTTTTTTAAATACGAGTTTTCCATAAAATATATGAATTTTTGAACAAATAGTTGAATTTTCCATAAAAAAGGATTAATTTTTAACCAAGCGGTTGCATTTTTCTTCGGAAAGGATCCAATTTTCAGAATAATAGATGCATTTTTAACCAAAAGGACGAATTTCCACAAACCTAGTTGAATTTTCAACCAAGAAACATTTCAGTTGTATTTTCGACACCAAACTATGAATTTTCAACGAAAAGTTGATTTTCTACCCAAATAGTTGAATTTGATATCCAAACAGATGAATTTCAAACAAACTAGTTGAATTTTCAATCTAATCATGACATTTTTTAATAACAATATAATTTTTAGGAGGAAGCAAGTGCAACAAAAGAAAATAGAAATACAAGGCAAATGAATAACTGACAAGAACATTATATCAGTGTGGCCGCAAAACATTTTCAAAATTGCGTAATTTTTCTCTGATACATTTACATTTACCACGACAGTTAATATTCAAAGTACAAAATCTTAATCTTGTGTAATTTTTAACATAGATTCTGTTATAAACGGAATAAAACAATTTCAATGTAGAATTTTTAATTTGTTATCCTTGAGAGTTATTTAAAGTACCTTTTGTAGAAATTCCTGACTTCCGCAATATTTCTTTCAAAACTTTCTGACTTTCCCTGATAAATAAAATTTTCTGACATCTTGAATTGCATCTAAATGAGAATAGAATAAAAGAAAATTAAAATTATATTTAAAATTGTGAAAAACATTTTATTTAAACAAATACTCCAGTGTATCAGTTTGTTGTACACAAAAATTATTTTGTACTTAAATTGTTCTGCTTTATTATGAGAACAATATTATGTCAAACAAAATTGCCACAAATTGAATATTCATAAACAATTGATACATCTTATGCAATTTTTCGAAATATTAAGACCCACGGATGGACAGAAAACTGATTTCTAACGGCCCTGGTTACTAACAGACTCAAATTTGGCTATTCATTACTTTTCTGTATCACCTAAGCTTGAAATATTAAATTCTCTCAGAAAAATGTAAAAATAATAGTCCCCAATAAGTTTTTCCCGAATAAATAACTTATTACTCTCTTGACGTACGTAACTGTATACAGTAATCTATGGGAATGGTTACGCTTTAATTTCTTCGCGCAATTTTATCGATAGATGATATTACTAGGTAAAAAATTAAAAAACCTATCGCATTGAATCATATCAGCTTAAATAAGAAATTTGTTTCTCTCTTGATGGTTTTTCTAAAAGAACGGCTCAATTTTGTTTTAAAAATATATATCTGACTTATAATAAAGTGATTATTTTCTTCAGTCATAGAAATTTTAATGCAGAAAAAACATTATTTCTGTGACTTCCTAAACAATTGAAGCAATAATTCTTCATTTCTATAATGACTTTCAAATATGACAATGAAATAGCCAAATTAACGTAAAAAAAGATCACCAGTTGAAAGAGACAAATTAATGAGTAGGTAAATACGGCGAAAAAAAGGAAATGCTTTTTCGCAGAAGTTCTCCGAATAGAACTTTTCCATTCAATACAATTTTTATTTGTGAAAGGGATTGATAAGTAGCACTTAAGTGGAACCAATTCGAGTCGCTAATCCGCGTCCCTTTTTAGCGAACTTCAAGTCTGCTGAATTATGCGAAACGCTGAATGCTTTCGTCTGTAAATAAATTACAATCTTCAGAGAAACTCGAATTGGACTGAATGCTGAAAGCTTACATTTCCGCTATGAATTATAGTATGCTTCCTTTCCTGGAACTTAATGTAATAACTTTTATTAAAAATAATCTCTTTAAGGTAGTACACATTCGACTTGGCATCCTTTTAAGCACGCGTATTTATGAATAATAATAAATGTATAAAAATATCAATCATTCAATGGAAAAAGTGAAAAGTACAAGAATTATACAAATATAACGTAAATAAATTGAAAACATGATTAAATATTTTATTATAGTATTTCTTGAGCTTTATGTGGAAAAAATACCTTCAGTATCTAATGTATTTTCCCTCATGCCTTGAAGGTGGAAATTCTTTTCAAAGCTGCTCTATACATTAAACCATTCTGAATTTACAATTGCAAACTGATATTTAAATTCAAAACGACGTGCAGAGAATGGCACATAAGAAATTTGCTCATTTTGCCTCAGGCAAGCTTCTTGATTTTCTCTTCAGTTCTCTCGCAAAGGTAAAAGTTGGAATACGTAGATGATGATGCAGTGCACCCAGTTATTTCCTTATTTGTGCTCGAGTTTTTTTTCTTGACTGTTAAAAATTACTTTCGCGACACGTATGTATGAAAGAAAGATTTCCTAAAAAAAATTCTACTTCTCTCTCCACGATGGCAGTGGTTGTTGCGAGAACTGAAATTAATAACAATTTTGAAGTTTTATTGCAAAGTAGAAAAAAAAATTGTCTTCTTTGAGTGAAAAAATCTTTATAAATCTGATATGGTGAAAATTGACTGACAGGTGGTGAAAAGTCAATCTCTGATTAGTCTGGAAACAGGACCTAATTCCCTATTTTTAGTTTAATTAACGTAAACACATATAATAATTATGTATAATCATTTAAATTATATAAAGTAAATTTAATTCAACTTCTGACGAAAACGAATCTACCTTAGCGTGGTGGAAGAAGTCAATAAGTTAGAGAAAGTCGTATTCAGACAGCCATTCAAGAATCAAATATTCCTATTTCCACACCTCGCATTTTCTTAGAAAATATTTCTCTTAACTTAATAAATTTCATTTCAAATCATTGAATGTTTAGCGTGCTGGTGTCAATCGAAGGTGAAAATATAAATAGGATCATGTTTTTACTAAAGCAGATGCATTTTTAAACCAAAAAGACGAATTTCAAAAAATTGAATTGAATTTTAACCAAGAAGTTTAACTTTGTGCCAAAATTTTTCAACCAAAAAGACAAATTTTCAACGAAGATTTTTTAGCCGAAAAAAATCATCTTTCAGACCAAAAGACGAATTTTCTATACAAAATTTAAATTCTCAATCCGAAAATTTGAATGTTTAACAAAAAAGTTAATTCTCAACTGAATAGTTGTATCTTAAACCAAAAAAGGAGTAATTGTTAACCAACAGGATGAACTTGCAACCAAAAATTGAATGTTTAATAAAGTGGTTCAACTTTCACTCAAGTAGTTCAATTTTCAAAAAAAAAAAATGAATTTTCAACGAATAATGTGATAGTAGATAGTTCAATCAAGGGAAACACATATAATAATTGTATGCATAATCACTTATATTACATAAAAAAGGCATTGAATTTCTGACTGAAAGGAATTAACCTTAGCGTGGTGGGAAGTCAATCAAGTAGTAAAAGTCGTATTTAGTCAGCCTTGCAAGAATCAAATAGTCTTAAATTCAGTTTTTTTATTTTTCTGGAAAATATTTTATTCAACTTAATGAATTATATCTGGAATCATTGGCTTTTAGCGTGATTGTGTCAAATTAAGATATACAATATAAAATGAAATATTTCCTGTGAATATCAAACAATCTCAAGATTAAGCGTTATAAAGCAAAATACTTATCTTGGTCAAAAATGATAAATTATGAATTCGAATCCCGAAAAGTTTCAAATTTTGAAGTTCAGTTACTCAAATCTTTAACAATCTAAATTTAGAACCATTCACCATTTATCAAATTGCAATTGTAGCGCATCTAGAATCACAGTTGCAAATAGACTTCGCATCAAAATTGTATTCTTCCGTTGTTAAAATTTCTGGAAATATATGAGCTTTGAGATGTGAAAAAAGAAAAACAATGGTTTATTCATAGCTTCAACAAATCAAAAAATTACAAATCGTAAATACTTTAAAAACTTGAAACTAAAACTCATCACATCAGTGTATACATTAGTATATTAGTATTATTTTGATAGTGGATGCAGTTTAAAAGGTATTGAATTCACCTACTACAGTACGTAGGTCAGCCCTAAATGTTCAGAATTAAAGCATATTGTAAACAGAGAAATTTAATAACAAGAATTTGCACAGTCTACACAGTTGAAAGTAAAAATTTTAAAAACAATTGGCGTAATTAAAAACATTCAACAACAAAAAATGATAATATTTTGTGAAAGTCCTGAATGGACTTCAAAGATTTTGAGGGACTTTTAGGAATGAAGAACTATTTCCGCGTATTCCAAAGGATTTTAAGGTATTTCAAGAGATCAAGGGATACCGAAATATTTTCACCAACTTTAAAGAATGTCAGAAGTTTTTAATGTGACCTTAAAGATCTTGAAGGATTTGAGGTGTATTCAAAAAGTTTACAAAGATTTCATAAGATGAATGCATCATGAAACCGAAAAAAAAAACTAATTGACAATCAAAGTGGGAAATTCACATTCTAAATCTGTGTATCCACGGATTTTAAAAGAATTTTGCAACATTCAATGGAATTCTAAAGGGTTTTCCGAATATTGTAGATGAATCGATTAGAGGCACCTCGAGGAATTTAAATAACTTCTAAGATATTTTAATGGATTTCAAAGGTTTCCAGGATTTTTTGCAACATTCACCTCAAAAGTTGACGTTTTCATGCTTCTAAATGGTGCCTGAAGGACCTTACTTGAGCAGACTGTGTGCGAAACAATTTTCGCGCTCGCGCAGTTCAAAGATGGCTTACTTTAGGCAATGGTGAAAAAGCTGCGCATGCGCACTTTCGAGGTAAGTTACTTTAGACACTGGCATAGGTAACTTTAAACACTGGTGTGCTATCTTGTTGAAATAAATTTCTATGTATCTTGAACAAATCTTTTAATGATTGAAGTTTTGTTTTTAGGATTTTGTAGCCCCCCCCCCGCCCCCGCGGGTAAAACAACATGAACGTCAACATTTTTTTTAATATTTTTTTTTCAACCAAATCTTTTCAACAAATTTTGTTGTTGCAAATTTTTTTCATAAAATTTTGTTTCAAACATTTTTTTCACAAAATTGGTTTTCAAAGATTTTTTCAAAAATAATTTTCTTTCAAATACTTTTTTTTCAGAACATTTTTTTCAAACATTTTTCCGAAAATTTTTATTCAAAAAAATTTCTCTACTCCACTCTATGCAATATAAAATGAGTATTTTTCGTCACCTCCTCCTAACAACTTTTTCGGACGGGCGTTGCAAAAAAAGCGTGTGATACATGTGCGCATAGGTGATTGGTAACTCCTGTGATTGCATCATTCGCCTGTAGTTCGAAGCACTCGCACACAATCACCTATTTTGCGCAGTTGTATCACAAATAACTTTTAACCAAGTGTTAGAAATTTTAAGGGATTTCCACGGATTTTGAAGGATTATAAGGGATTCGTATGCGATTTACAGGATTTCAAGCGACTTCAATTATTCCAAAATATTTGACGGATTGGCAAATAATTTCAAAACATTTCCAGTTAGCTCAATCGTTCTAAAGATATTTCAAGAGATTATGTATGATATCAATGGAATTTAAAGGATTTTAGGGAATTTTCGCATGATTTTAACAGGGATTTCCGGGGATTCCATGAGATTTCATGACAGGTGTACATTAAGTTTCAAGAATAGTTAAACCCTCGACCGTAAATTTCTTGAAAAATATTGAGCAACATCATCTAATAAACAGGAAATAGAGAAAGTAATTGTATAATGTGTATAGTGGTACAAAAAGTAATTTGAACAACTGAAACAGGTTTCAATCATCATATTTTTTAAAAATAATTAGCAAGACTAAACTTACGTAAGAAAGACTTCAGACACCCCCCCCCCCCCCCCGACAAGTGAAGATTCGTAAGATTTTCTGAACACCCTTCCCTCCAAAAAGCCTTTCCGACCAGAAGTCGGAAACATTCATAGTTTCGCACACGATTGAAAATCAAAAAAGCTTTAAAATTTTTAATTTTAATTCATAATAATGAATTATCGTGAAAGCATTAAATCTACTATTAAAATACTAGGGTAAGAGCACCAGTTATTGGCACCTTAAGAGGAAATTTAGACTTTAGGAAATAAATAAACACATAAAATATTGAATTCTGAAATAGTGATAATTATACCGGCACTCAAAATTTTATACACAATACACTGGAATGTTGAATTATTATTCAAAGTTGAAAAAAACTTGAAAAATTATTAAAAATAAGCATGTAGTCCCAAAATGTTAGTGCTTGGCACTGCTAACCCCAGTTATTGGCACCCCTCGTCACCAGTGATTGGCACTACACTCACATAACCTCCTCAAACTTCTGTAATTGCATTAAAACATTGATAAAAACAAATTGTTCATCTGAAAATATGAAATAAATTTTCTATTAATAATTATAAATTTAGTATTTTATCAATTTTGTTTTTGGACAAGCCAACTTCTTTGACAGCAGCTATAAAGCCTAGCCATTTCACATATCTATTCTTCGGCTTATGTTTTTCTTTCCTCAGAGATACTCTCTGACGGGCAAACATATGGCAATAAATAAAATAAAAACCATAAATGTTACTAATTTTCTCATTTTCTACTTCAAACTAGAAAAATTAAGAAACAAATTCAAACATGGATACATAAATATAGTTAAAACAAGTCACCCACCGATTAAATAAAAACTTTGGCTATTTATAATAACATGAATTCCTGCGTAACATTTAAAACATTGTACGACAATATTATTAAACACAATATGTATAAAGATAATAAAATTCTATTCATAATTTAAATAAAACCAATATTTACCTATACCTCGAGGTCTGAAAAGATTAATAAATTAAATGAACAGAACTTTGGAGGTTACGATTACCGGTATCCCGGTATTAAAATGACAGCTTCATTTATTATAATTGTTAGCTACTTTTTCGTCTACCTAGTAAAGACTTTTGTTGTTCCGGCACTTTTAACACTTCATTTTATCAGAAATACGTGAAATGGCTCATGTCAACACAAGGTCTTGAGATTACATAACCTCACTTTTTTCCGGCGAGGCAGGGGTGCCAATGAATGAAATCTTTCCCGAATTGCATGGTCTGGTCATTGGCACTGGAGTGCCAACGACTAGAGACCATACTTTTAATATTAATTTCCATTGGCACCCCCCCTAAAATTAATAAATAAATTATTGCCGAGGTTCATTCCTTATTTTGATTATATTGCAAGTATTTCTTTTGAATATTCACAAAAATTGGAACAGATTTACTTGTTCACAACGTTGTTTGAACAAAATTAAAAAATGTTGTCAGCTAAACATTTTCTTTAGAAAACCGGATAAATTCTTGGCACCCTAAGAACTGAAGTGAATTCATTATTTTATAACTAAATTTGACATTATTTTGTATGAATTATATATGTCGGTACACGCAGAAATAATGGTAGAATTAAAATAATACCATCAAAATACGCTAAATGTTTGCATTTTCTTAAAATTTAACAAAAATGAGAGAGGGTGCCAATAACTGGCGCAGTGCCAACCACTAGTGCTCTTACCCTAATAGTCTTTTTTAGTTTGGCTTCAAAATTAATAATATCGAAAACTAACGTCAAGTGACAGAGAAAATTACGAAATTGCGATTGCTTCCAATATCCCAAGGGGTAAAAGTGACCTTAATTGAAAACAGATTTTGGAATGGTCGTTTGGGAACTTTCCGAGGCCATCCTTTCCGATTTCATCGACAATGCGGGTCTTGTCTCAGTCGTTAGTATTCCGTTCGCCGAACCGGAATACCGAAGTTCTCGATAGCCTCTTGTTGATAACAGCTCTAACTAGTAAACAACGGAAGGCCTTAAAGACATTCAAACTTTAAACTCCGCATTCTACCGTCGTTAGGTATTCTGTTTGGCATTATTGCCTAAATACCAAGCCAAACCGGTGCAACGAAAGCAAGCTGAATTATTTCCTTAAAGACACTCTAGAACTTTCTACTAAAGCATAGTCTTAAATACCAAAAATGCTTTTGACGAAAGTAGTTTAGGCAAGCGACACTCCTTATACGAGAGAAATGAAATAAATAAAATAATATCAAATTAGGAAATAGCAACAACAGCAACCAAATAGTGCTAAATCTAAGCTGATTGGACAGTTTTTATTTAAGCAATAGAAAATAGATGAGTAATTTAGAAGATAAAATATAAGATAAAGATTAAAATTCAGATACATAAAATAGAAAATTCCTATCTAAAAAAAGTGGATCAGCGATATATTTCGAAAATCTGGCAATCATTGATTTGCAAATTAAATCTACAAATAATCCATCTTATTAAGAAAAATCGTAGAAAATCTTATGCGAAATCGGAAACATTTCTGCTCTTGAATACTTTTTCAAGGTTAATTTAAACTCTTCAATGTATCTAATAGAATATTGTATGTATAACATATGTTTTCTGATAGTGCTTTTCCCTAAAGAATAGAATTGAAGAAATGATTTGAAGATAAAGTCATGAGGTTTCGAAGAAGGTTTAAAATTTCGAAAAATTGTGAGTTGTGTTGGTCTTTCTTCCGAGAATAAGCATTTTCAAACAAAAATCATCATCTAGATTCCTCCTTTTCAACAATCATAGGTGATGTTAGCGTTTTACAAAAAAATTGGTATTCGAAAAGAATAATAATTATAGTTTGAATAAGATTGAAAATATTTGAACAATTTTGGATTATGTTAGTATTTTGCGTAGAGAATTAGTATCATCAAGAAAATAAAATTAGATTTTCAAAGAAGACTGGCAAATATTTACAATTGCAGGTTCTCTTAACGTTTTTCATAGGGAATAAGTTATTTTTTTTAAAAGTCATTAGGTTTTAAAGTTTCGTATTTTTTTTATTTTAGGGTACTTTAGCGTTGCAGATCACGAACCAGTATTTTTAAATAAAAATCATTATAATTTGCACAAGATTTAGAATTGATTAATAATTTCAAATTAGGTTACTGTTTTTCGTCATAAATTGGTATTTTCAATTTTGGAAAAATTGAATTTTTTAGGTTATGTTAGCGTTTTACACCAAAAACTGGTATTCTAAGACAAAAATTATTATAAATTGGACAAAAACGATAATTTTTCAACAAACTTTGATTATCCTTGCGTTTTGCCTCGGAAAATAGTATTTTTAACCAAATAAAATTAGATGTGCAAGAAGATTCACAACATTTAACAATTTCAGTTTATGTTAGCGTTTTTGGTAGGACATCGATTATTTTAAACGAGAATTGCCAAATTTTGAAGGTTCACCATGTTTAAATAATTTTATGTTACGTTAGTCTTTTAAACCACAAATTGATATTTTTGAACGAAAAGCGTTTTACGACACATTTTTTGCAAGAATCATTATAATTTGAACAAGATTTAGAATCTATTAACAATTTTGGATTAGGTTTGTGTTCTTCGTCAGAAATTATTATTCGTAGTAAGAAAAACAAGTATTCAGAGATGAGTAAAAGCTTTAAACCATCTTAGTTAATGTTAGCGTTTTACATCGAAAATTAATCTTTTAAAACAAAAATCATAATGATTTTAACAAGATGTAGAATCTTTTAAAAATTTCGGATTATGTTTGTGTTTTTCATTGGAAATTGGATTTTTCGTAAAGAAACAAGATTTCGAATACCATGCACATCTTTTGACAAATTTAGGTTACTTACGAAAATTTGGCATTTTAAAACGAATTGGACAAACATAATTACGGTTCAAATAACATTTGTAATTTTTGAACTGTCTTAGGATATATTAAGGTTTTTCACAGACAACTGGTTATTTTAAACGAAAATGAAGAGATTTTTAAATGGATTTAAAGATTATGAACAATGTTCTGTTATGACATGTTAGTGTTTTTTGTCGGATATTATCGGTAATTAAAAAAAAGAATTAAAACATTTCAAAAAAGATTTACAATTTTTGAATATCTTTAGGTTATGTTCGCGTGTTTGACCTAAAATTAATATTTTCAAACAAAACCTGATTAGATTTGTATCCAATGATATTCGTTAAATATATACAATTTTCAAGCTTGTAAAATTTAGGTTTGAGTTTTTCATCAGAAATTGAAATTTACATCAAAAAATCGCTAGGTTTCAAAGGGTATTAATAATTTTCAGGGCCGTGACTCTCTGAAATGAAAGTGACGGAAATGTTGAGTACGGCCAAGGGTGGCGCTTTTAGGCCGAAAATTATTCAAATGCATGGGGAAAGTGTGAAAAATGTGAAATTTTATGCCTTTTATATAACAAAAACGGACTGTTTAGATTTTTTTGCTACAGAATTAAGTTTTAAGGCTTTTAGACTGAAATTTTATGAATTTTTTTTGTTATGAACGAGAATAATGGGAAATAAGTGCGTTGCTTTTGGATGCAA
>CAKNXH010063286.1:88864-130495 GCA_932178445.1 Andricus quercusramuli
AAATTTTCGATATGAATTTCTATCAATTGTCAAAAATTCAGAAATTTGGTGTTGATAATATGAGTTTATATTCTCATTCAAAAATTGCGTGAGGCAAGAAATAATACGCGCGTAGCGCACATCCTTGTTCTTCTAGTTCAGATAATAATGTTAAGAGTTGAATGCTATTTATAACAAAAATGGACATAAAAGGTTTATCCGTGTGCTCACTTATTTTATTAATGCCACCTGCAGAGAATCAAGAAGGTCATACAATAAAATTGGAAATTGGTTTTATCGTTCGATTGGACGGCATATTCCCTTCGGTAACAAACCAATTCTGTCAAAGCCAATTTCTCTCCTTTTTTCGACGACTGAAGAAACTTTCCCGCGAAACGGTTTGTCCCCTTTGATGCGATTTCCATGGATTTCCGGTTCTCTGCGACCTCTAACGAGCTCTCTGCGCAAAACCGAGATTAAATTGAAGTGAATGAAACCGATCCGTGAAAATGCGACGACTGGGGCGCAGAGGACGTGGACTGATACCCCAAAGCGATTTGCAACTACTCCAAAGTGAACTTTTATCATTTCTATTTTATTCATGCTTTTCCTGGCCAATATCACTTTCTCTAAATTGGAAATGCAAATACGTAACATTTTCAACTAAAAAACGCATCCTTTTTACATCCGATATTTGCAAATTGGCAGTATATTACTTTTCAGTTTTTCATGGTTTAGAGATCTATATTTACTTTTCAATCGTGAACTGAAGAAGATAACAAGTTTAAAAAGTAAAAATAAATGTTTTTCCATAATATATTTTTTCAAAAATTTGACAAAAGCCTGTCTAATAATTCCAAAGTACAAAGATTCTGTAATTTTAGACAATAATTCTATTCCTATCATTATGAAACTTTTACAATCACATATCAGTTTTTAGTCATATTTCAACGATTCCTAATATACAAACGCACCTGCAGCCAAAACCAATTGATCGAGTTCGATTAAACTTTACATACGTATAGTGAATAAGATGTGCATAATATGCCACTTTACAGAAAGAATTAATCTATTCATACGACACAAAGTTAGGTTTGCATTCATATAAAAAACCAGTGTCTGGCAGTACAAAAGGAAGACGCGAATACAATGAAGGTATAGGCTATAGGAAATATACTTGTAAAAGAGAGAGAAACTTCCGTTCGTTCGGTAGTCGTATTTTTCAATTCACTTCCATCCCAAAAGAAGTTTCACTTGCAAAAATGAACCATTTTCAAAAAATACAATGGAAATTTTGATAGTATTACTTGTAAAATGGAAAAATGTGCAGGTGCTGCACGCCCACAAAGAAGGATTTTCGTAGCGTCGTTGAAATCTCTCCCTTCCTTAGTTTCCCTTCCCTAATCTCTCCCCACTCTCAGAATTCACCTCCAATCACTTCCCCACCCTTCTTCTACTATCCCCACCCTTAATTTACCCTTCACTTCTAGTCCCTTACGCTTCTTCTACTTTAACATCATCTCCTTATTTCCCCATACTTTTCTCCAACCCTCACCTCCTCATACTCTTCCTCCCTGAAATCCCCCTATTTACCCTCCCCTCACTTCCCTATTTCCCTATAACTCCCCATCTCCCATTTCCCCTACTTACCATCATCACATTTCCCCCCTCTACGCATTTTCTAATAGATTTTCCTATTCAATCCTCCCTTCTCACCTCCCCCCCCCCCCCAGAAAAAAGGACGACAGACAGACACCTGACTGAAACAGTAAGGGTGCCTGGCCGGGGTTATGATGTCCTCAAACTTATTCATTTCACACGTAGTGTATTTGTTTGGATTAAACTGTTTAGAAAATTGGATTTATTTTAACAATTATAAAAAAGTAAAAAACTTGGATTAATAAACATTGAAAATGAAGAAACTGATCTTTCCCTCAGTCTTAAGATGGTTACAGCCCAATATGTTAAAGTAATTTTGGCAAGAGTTGAATTTTTTTAATAATCTGTACTGGAATATCTCGTTAAGTATCATCAGTCACGGACGTACTTTTGTAATTCAATCAAGTGATCGGATAAGAGCAGTATCCCTCATTTTATATATATTCGGCAAAGCCTGATATTTATCCGCCTATACACGGGCTGGGTTACACCCAACTGCATGATGTAGGATCCTACAGCTTAAGGTGGGATTCTAACAATTAGAATCTCGGTAAAAGTACATAAAAAATGTCCACCCGTTCCGTCTCAGAGATCGAACTCCTGATCTTTAACGTGAAATCCAATCACCCAAGCCACCGAGGCTCTATAAACTTTTATTATTATTGTTTAATTATCATGTTATCATGATTATATATTATTCATTTATGTGTCATTAATGTGGCTTATAATTATTTCATCAAAAAAAGTTCTAAGGAAGCTGCAGTATAAATAAAGAGAAACTTTTTTTTTATTTGTGACATCCCAAAGTAGTACGGAATTGAAAATTTGTATGCAAGCCTTGTGAGGACTTTATCGGAAAACCATTTTACTTTTGAACTGTAACTTATGAAAATTAAGGAACTTTTGAAAAAGCTTTTCATGCAGTCTTTACGAATTCTTTTACTTTCCTTTCAGCATCATTTGTTTCAAATTTCAATAAGAGAGGATGGAAAAAAGTCACTGAATCTTATCCTCTCCTCGAGCTCCCTTCCTTAATGGACCTCATGAATATATCGAGTTCGATCGACAATTCCAAGATAGATTCTGTTTTCGATAGCGTTTCTGGTTGCAGATCAGGAAGAGAATATTCCAGCGGTTTATAACCGAGGAGTTAGAATCCTACCCTGTATAGAATTCCCTCGGTACGAATTCATCCGTTTCTATAATATCCACCTTCATCTTCGTTCCAAAGCCTCGCGTCTTCCTCTCCTAATCCCCCTCTTACTCCAAGCAGCACCATTTCTTCCCATAAGTGCAGATTCGTGTTTACATTCGGCGTTCACCTCGATCCGACTTTACGCTCACCCAGAATGTCTTATATGTCTTATATGGGCGCCATACTTTCTGGATTTACGGGCTGGATTTCTGACTGGGTCATATGTAAAATTCTGTTCCTATATCTTTAAATTTGATCGAAAAGTCGAACGTACGAGTCACTCTGTTTGCTTCGGAATGGTAAAGAAAGAATGTAAGCTTTTTCTATCTCTTAGTTGGAAATGTCGTAGAAAATTAAGTTTCAGTCAATCTGGATTGGTATACTGATTTTAGTGAAAGTAATCCATTTTCAAGCATCTCTCGGTTTCTTGTGAAAGATCGATCCATCTTGATTCTTATTCGATACACTCTCGGGAGTATAGGTACAAAAAGTTTTATTACATAAATGTGCCTTTGAAGAGCGTCAGATTTCAGAAGTATAACATCTGGAAATTAAAGAAAAAAATCAACTTTATGATTTATTGTACTTTTTTAATTTGATGATTGTTTGAATTTGAGAGATTAAATTGAACTCTTATTGTATTTCTTTGTTTAAAGCTGTCGATTCTTTAAGAACTTCAATTTCAAGTACCTTAACTTGGGTTTATGCGGTGCATGTGGAAGAAAGCAACGCACCCTTGATTTTGCATTTCTGATTGCGATGTTTGCTTTATTTAGGAAAAAATATGGATTTTTGTCATTAGCAATTGAAAAGCTCCAATTTAAAGGCATAGAACACGCAAGATCGTGATTAATAGAGAATTAAAGGTGCGCCGCTTATCCGCCGGTTGTGGTAGCATTGACTGCGATTCTGAAATTTCGAATCTTGTTTGTTAAATTCTTTAGTGTTGAGTACTTGCAATAAAAATGATTCAAGTTTGTTGAAAAAATATAATGAAGAATGATATACAAAAAGTAATGAAGGATGAAGAGTCTACACGTGAACAATTGAAGAGAAATTACAAATAAATATAATAAAATACAAGTAAGAGATTTATTGGATTATGAAAGTTATAGAGGCATAAAGTCTGAATCTTGTTAAATTAATAGAAATTTGTTTCAAAATAATATTTATATACCTATGGAAAATCTAATATTTATATATATTGTACATTATAATTTGCTGACGGATATGATCTCCCTGAGTAAAAAGCTTTATTATTAAATTGGATATTTTCTGCTTTAAACCAGGCTTAACGTTTTTTTCATAAATTACATTCGCTGTTAATCATTGTTGCACACACCCATGACTACAACAGCCACTAAAGTACTTACCTAAGTGCCAATTCACACCCCTGCAATTGCAAGCTTTCAGTCACTTAAGTACACGAACACATTTTCTGTTAATGTGTCAAACTACTCCAACCATTTGAATACTTTCAAAACACTCACAAATAACATATTCCACTTCTACATCTTGTTCACCGCCAAATGTACTATTTTGAAAATTCTCAGAAATATTTAGTCCATTCTTTAAAATATTCCTTTTTGAAAACGCTAGGGTAACAAATAAACACTGACTCTTCAATTTCATTTCTGACTTGTAATTCGATGTCTTTCGACCCAAAAAACACACTAAATTTTTTTCTTCATTTTTAACATTTTTAGAGGTGCCACGAGGAATTGTGTGATGCTTAATTTGTAGAAAAAAAATATTTACCAAAATAAATAGTTTTTGAAGGTTGGTCCTTCCAATTCTTTCATCAAATGTAATATTTATAAAATTAATTAACATACATACCGTTTTTTCGATAAAACCATATTCAGTAGTCGACAGTATTGACAGTAGTCAATTTGGAATGCGACGTCAACGTTTTTCTGTCTTGGGGAAGGACTGATTCCTTCTGGTTCCGTCCGACCTTTTTCCGGGCAACTTGATACTTCTTTCAGATCATTGAACATAATCAGAAATGAAGACAAGGAAAGAAGGGAAAGCAAGCACGCAAGCCAACAAATGAATAAATGTGCGTGTGTGTGTGTGCGTGCGAAACGTTCCACAAAAATGCCGTCAAAGTTAAATAAAATAAAATAAATCTTTCCCATAATGAAATACATATTTTGAAATGAGAATAAAATAAAAATATTTTGCCTCGAAATTCAAATTTGAGTCATTTAAAAAAATTAAAATCTTATTATACGATCCCAAAATGGGAAACTATCACAGCAATAAATTGCGAAGTTTTATATTTTCACTATTGAAAGAGTTTAGAATTTTAAATCAAAAACGAATACCTTCTCATTATGATGAGACTGTGAAACTGTTGATTGTAGTAATTCAATCGATAGGCATCCAAACTGAAATTTGAGTTAAAATTTTTTTATTTTAAAAATATACGCCTGCCTGGATTCTCATCTAAAGTATAGCATTTTGAAAGGGAATAAAATCAATATTGATATTTGGGTAGTCGCTGACTTGCAACGTAACACACTCATTTCGTAGAACATTTTCTGATATTTTCCACGTTGCACAAAAGTTGATTAAAATCATCACAAACTGAAAGCTAAAAATTGACAATTGGTACGATATCGATTAATTTCGGATATAAACTCTATTTCAGACGATATGTGAATGAAACAGAATAAACAGTTGAATAAAAATGAAATAAAACAATTGAGTAGGGCAGATGCGATGAAGGCGGCGTGCATAACATATATTAATCGATAATAAGAAAATTATGAACGATAATGTGATGTAAAAATAAGTAACGCTTAGAGGAAGCTATACAATAGTAGGTCATTTTATGGAGTAATCATTTGAATTTATCTGAATTCGACAGAAAAAAATCGCAAAGATTTCAATTACAACATTTAGAAAAATATTAAGTAGAACTAGAAGATATTTTTTCGGTATATTATGAATAACAATTGTCTGAGACAAAAAAAAATGATTTTCGACTTAAAAAATACGACTGTCCCGTTTAAACAGTTTTTGCCTAAATAAGATTTTTTCTAGGCAGGTTTCTACTTTGTAATCAAAGTTTGAAATTTTATGAATAACATATCTGAAAATGGAAGCTTTTTCGCTTCTTATTTATAATTCTTAAAGGGTTTTTGTCACTCGGTTGATTTCTTCATTTGAGTAAATCATTTAAAAATTTTTTCATAAAGGTTGGTATCACTGAATGGACACGAAAATGACAATTGCGAAAAAATATTGGCAATGATTGCATCCAACCGAACTGTTTCACCCTCCGGGACCCAAAAGTGTCAATACATCAACGTTTGATTTGAAAATATACATATTATTTGAATTTTCGGTATTTTTCCATATTGAAATGATTGAAGTTGAGAGTTTATGTGTGATATTTGACAACAGTATAATAATAAAAGTGATTTCATCTTTAAATTTTCAACTTTGAGAAAGTTACTTCGAAATTGTCACTTTAAAATATTTATTTGAACCAAATCATGGATTTTATTAATTGTTCTCAGACGAAAACAGTTCAAAGACAACCTAACCTCTTCCTCAGAGTGATTTTTTCCTGAATAAATTTCTCTAAGAAATATAAAACAATTTATAACTCTAGTGACCTACTGTTGGATAATTTTCCCCAGATCAACATCTTAGACATGCTTCATTTATAGCAAAAATTGAATCACATAATAATTCAGTCTTTTTAAAAATTTTCCATATGTAAAGTTACCATATCCTGTGGCTAATGCGGTGCGCTTTTTTATCTATTTATTATTGCAGACTGAAAGTAATTTTCTAACAATCGAAGACATAATTTCAGTAGAAAGAGATATCATTATTCATTTGCAGCAATTTTACAGAATTTAGAGGTTCTCTTTCGCGTCGAACTAGAAACAAAAGTTCTAAGGGTACCATTTTCACCTCATTCCACGTCCTATCAGCTTTTGTATATTATAGAAATAAAGACATTTTTATGTAGATGTAAAATAATTTGACCTATTTCTGCCACATTTCCAGCCTTGGAAAAAGCAAAAAATCAATTCTGCAACAGTTCAATTATATTTGGAGAAAAATACTATAAGTTTCACTAGTTTCATCGCAGCTGTTATAAGAAAAGTGAAGCATCCGAAACAAATTTTTCATCATCAAAATTAAACAGCTGGCCTAATTCACCAAATTTCTTGACGGATCGACAACGCATTCTTAAATACATATACTGAACATTAACCTCACTTGTTTATGGTACACAAGTTTTTGTAAAAGCGGCCGGGCCGCTTTACCCACTGCACCGTATTCGACGCTTCTCCTCTAAAAGGAACGAGTATTGAAAGGTTCAGTAGTTTGATTCGAAAGTTTATTGACTGTAGTAAAGGCATGACCAGAAGGCTTCTGGCACTGTAAAATGCATCGCTGTCGTTTCTCTCAGCGCAGTCAACTGTTTTACGATTGTTACGAAAGAATGACATAACGTCCATTCGGAAAAATAGCAAAAAGCCGGAAAATCCGCGGTGCGAACAGGATGACTGTAGAGAAAAGCACGTACGAACAAACGTTTCGATCATTTGCCTGAGTGCCACGCCATATTACTGCTTCCATATTTTCGAAATGGTTCCATCCGCTTTTCACCCATCCAATCGACCGGAAACTCTATACACTACTTCCCTGAAATCCTCACTTTTTTTCCTAACTTACACGATTTGAATTCATGCCGTGTCAACTATTGCGCTGTGTTTGGTACTAAAAGCCTCTTCAATTTTCCCGATTTATCGACACGTCAATATGACCAAATATAATTAGATTGTAGCTTTCAGGTGCAAGCGAAAATGTGTGAATATAAATAGAAAAAAGTAAATTTCCATTTTGAACAAATCAACGGCGTCAAAATGTACTATAACAAAATTGAACCATGATTACTATACGAATAATGAAAGCAATTAAATTTTATTTCACTTTTCAGACTGATCAAGATAGCGAACCAGAGCGAGTAGAATCGAGATTAAAAAAAGGTTTGTAATAAACTAAACTGAGAAAAAATTGAGCCTCTAGTTTTTTCTATGAAAAATTCTCATACAACATCAACTGGTATTAAAAGGCAAACGTGTTCTTTTCCATCATGCTTCTCCGTTACAATTTCGAAATCTAAACAATTTTCCTACACTTTTTGACAGGTAATCTCGCTTTATTCATCAAGGCAATGAAAATATTTATTTACATTTTTGGATAATTGAAATAATCAAAATTCGAAATTTCAAAAAGTGTTAGAAGAAAAATGGAAAGCCGCAATCGGTTGTATGTTGATTAAAAACATCAATTTTCTGCTCTACACTGAGGAATATTTATATCTTCATAATAGTTCACGTTAAAAAATATTTTCCCTTGTAAAATCGCATGCTTTTATATAAATGAGTTTCTTTTACATTTAAAAATGAAAATTCGTCAAAATGAGAAACCAGAAATAGAGAAATATTAAAGGGGAAGGGCAGATGTATCTGGAATATTTTTATGTGGGTATTGATAGAAATAGAGTCAAGAAAATAAGACTGGAAGGAAAGCTTCCTGAATACAAGTCTATATAACGAAATTTCAGTATTTGCAACAACTTCTAACAAAAAATAACATACTTGCGCAGCAAATTTCATTTCTCAATGCACATACATCCACGTGCCAAGAAATTCAGTGTCAGCCTTCTCCGAGGACAATCGATCTACGAGAAAAGATCCCAGTATCTATAGTGGTCTAAAAAACAAATTTTTTCATTTATCTTCTTTATCAATATTTGATAATTCAATTTCAGCCATCTTCGTACAGGAAGCCATTAGTGTGAAATTTGTTGTATGACATTCTGAACAATGAACATTTTCATTGAGCCTTTATTTGCTTTGGCTTATCAAAAATGTCGCAACTCGAAACTACACTGAATATTGCGTACATTCGAGGACCATGGCATGGCAAACTTTATTCTTCAATGTTTATCGATATTTCAAAACCTTCAATTTGAGCCACCCACGAAAAAATCAGACTATTAGAAAAGCTTCCAGCTTATAGTGGTCCAAACAAAATTTCTTCTTTCCTCTTATATTTCAAGTTTTTATGACAACAACAACAAAAAACTATCACAAAAAAAACATTTCATTTTCTAATAAAAATCTACTTGCCAAGAACTTCCATCTAGGCCACCTTCGAAAACAATTGACCTAATAGAAAAGCTTCCAGCATAGTCGTCTAAAAATCGAAATTCTCTCATTTTTCTTATTTTTCAATCTTCCATGAAAAACCCTCATTATGCCATATCAAATTTTATATTTTCCAATTTACATCAGCATGCAGAACGCTTCTATTTGAAACATCTTGAAAAGCAATCGATATAAAAGAAGATTTCAACATGGTGGTCTAAAAAATGGAATTTCCTTGTATTTATCAATTTATTCGAAGTCTCTCGTCGACCCGAAATTCAAATATTTTTGATATCCTTAGCTAGTCGTTCCAAACATCCCCCTCTCCAACCCCTCCAATTTCACGGGACGACTATGTGCAGCCTATTTTATAGCATAGTAAATTTTATTTTTTAATCTGCATCCAAGAGCCGAACGTTTCAATTTGAGCCATCCTCAAACACAGTGGATATAATAGAAAAGCTTCCAGCATAGTGGTATAGAACAAATAAATTTCCGCATTTTCCTCATTTTTCAGTCTCTGAGAACAATTATATGTCAAATGTAATTTTTTATCTACATCGACATGCCAAACGATTCAATTTAAGCCATATTTGAAGAAAATCCATCTAAAAGACACGATTCCAGCTTGGTGGTATAAAACATACATTTTTAGATTTGCCAATCTTTGATAACAAGAAACATCAGTATCACGTAAAAAGCTTAATTTTTTATGCACGTCTAAATGTCAAAACCTTCAATTTGAGACTGTTCAAAGACAATTAATCTAAAAGTGACAAAGATTCCCGCATAGTGGTATAAAAAACGATATCTCTTCATTTTTGAGATTGTTTCACCATTGGAAAGAAAAGAAAAAACACTTTAGAATGGTGGATTTCATCTTTCAATCTATATCGACATGCCATTATCTTCTATTTGACCTATCTTTGAAGACGATCGAGCTCATACCAAAGCTAACAGCATAGACTAAGAAATAGAAAATTTCTTTATTTCTACAATTTTTTAATCTTTGATATTTCTTCTGGCATCGCCAATATACAGGCATCCTTTTAATATGAAGAATTAGAGAGCATTTCCTTTGCCTGCAAATACTTTTTCCTACATTTACTCCTTATTCTCCACGCCTCTCTACCTTTCAGGCAGTTTCGTTCAACCATCGGTATCTTTTTCTTCTCTCTCAGACTCCGTAACACGATCCACCCCAACTACTTAATTTCTCCTCCATTCCCGACCATTTCGCGCCCATGGTATTCCAGGTCCGTTGGAATGCATATTCATTTTATTTCTCCGGCCCCATTTATTCTTCCGACTGCGGAAGATAAACACAGCGAAGCTTTCACGAGCGGCTACATCGCCGACGTCTACCAACTTCTTCTCTTTTTATATCTTACCCCACTTCTTCTCCTCCCTTGTTTTCAGCCACGGATTAACGGGGTGCTGAAGAAGCTCTTGGTGATTTCAATATGGTTTGTCTCTCGCTCTATTCCTCCCTCAATTAAGGCTTTTTGTTGTATACCTATTAGAAACCGCTCCTTCTTAATTTCACTTGATACTTTCCCGCCTAATTATGCAATTTTAGATTTAATTTGGTGTCTTCAGGGTTATTCTTGATTAATTTCATGATAATATTAGGGATTTAAGATTAATTATCAATAAATTTTTCATTATAAATCGAATGGAATACATAAAAGTTTTGATTTTTTATACTAATTCTAATAAAAATTCAAATTTGAATGATACAAATTAATTAACTTTGTATGTTAATCAGCACAATATAATATTTTCACATTATTACATAAGGATTTTATAAAAAATATAACCAGCAGTAAATAATTACAATAGCTTGTTTATTTGTCACATCTCAACACTTTGATAGAAAAAAAAAGAAAATTATAATTAATATTTAGTCATCTAAAAGATTTAGGATGAGATTTTGAGAATTATTATTTGTGCTAAATAAGGTACAATTGCATATAATTTCAATTAGTCGAAACTGTTACAATTTGATCAATTTCAAACTTTTCCATACTAAGAATTGAAAAAGTTCGAAATTTGCAAACCAGAACGATTTAAAATTAAATCTCCTAGCAGTATGAAAGTATGTCCAATCATACAAATTGTTCTATAAAACATTTGAATTGAAATTGAAATATATCAATTCTAAATAAATAACATTGAACCAAGAATAATTTGTCTGAATTAAAATAATTTAAGTCAATATTATGATAAAAAAAACATTAGAAAAGTATAGCGAGTATTTTTCCATCTATCTAATTTACCTTTACTTTAAATTAACAGTAAATTCACGAGCGCGGAGCGCGCGATCACCTACCTGGAATTGCATTTCCTAATAAGAAAAACATAAACTATTTACAATTCCATCATAAGAAATTTTTAACACACTGTTTGTGGTTACACAATTTTCCGTGACTCTAACCCCTTTTCTAGCTCGTTCAGGGCTAACGTTATTGAAAATTCCGTAACCATAGACATTTCTAATTCTTGAATATTGAGAATTTGAAATAAGTCTTAAACGAGTTGAATAATTAAATAAATTATTGAATCTAACAGATATACATAAAATAAATAATATCAAAGCTTATTAATTTTCTCTAAAGACAAACATGAATTTCACTGTTATTATTATGAACAAATTTTCAAAACTTATATATATAATTTCTGTATTTTTTTCATATAACAAATTCTTTGTCACCTATATGTATCAAAGTAGATCCTAACACTCACTAACCTAAAGAATTTGTTATTTTTTAACACTTAGCTTTGCTATAAATAATTCAAGTTGAAAAATTTTACACTTTCTTCGTGCAAATTTTATTTTGTATGTATAAAAACAGCTTTTCAGCTTTACGCAGCTGTGAAATATTGTCAACACTTAACCCTTAGCTGTGTTATAAATAATTTAAGTAATCAAATAGATAATCTTCATAACATTTTTGCTCAAGAAATGCGTTGCCGTCTGATTTTTATACAATTAGTTTCTAAGACATAATAAACTCCAAAAAATTGTTGGATTTTAAAATTTGTATTCATTATAAATTATTTAAGTCAACGAATAGAAAATTGTCATCCTCTTGCAGAAAGACAGATGTGCTATTTGCAAGGCTATATGCAATTTTTATATTCTTCGCTTAAAATATTTTTAACAAAATTAAGTATAAAATTTGAACAATTTTCTGGAGTTAAATAAATCTGAGAAGCTGTTTTGATAGATATTAGATGAATATTTTTTCTCCTGACAAACAGATTGCGATTTTTTATCGGTTCAATGAAATTATCTATACCAATGCTAAACTTTACGTGTTAATAACATTATATTGTTCAATAAGTCTGATATGTTACTTTCATGCAAAATCAAAAAATTAGAACACTTCTGAATAGAAAGCTTTTAAATTTAAAACTAAAATAACAAATATAATATAATGTAAATAATATAATATGAAACGAAACTAAAATGAGGAAATGTCCAATGGGCATTCACAAGTGTAATTCTAAATTGAAATTAGGAACGTTCTAAAAATGATACAAATTATTATCAGGTATCCATCATGTCATGTAGCAT
This sequence comes from Andricus quercusramuli, assembly GCA_932178445.1. NCBI lineage: Eukaryota > Metazoa > Arthropoda > Insecta > Hymenoptera > Cynipidae > Andricus > Andricus quercusramuli. The sequence goes on from CAKNXH010063286.1 coordinate 101,463, forward strand.
CAAGTGACTTTCAAAGTGATTGGATTAATTTTGCTAAACTAACAAGATGTGATTGCTATACAAGAAAAATCACTGTAATTTTGAAAGTTTCAAATGGAAGAACTAAAAAATTGCGTGAATCTTCAAAGTTTAATTTCTTAAAAACGTTGGAAATTATATGATTGCTAATTGGAAACTTTCACAATCAATGAATTCAAGCTTCAAGCGTTAAAAATTGCACAACAATTAAACAGTAAACAGTCAATAAGAATAGAACTATAATATCTGATCTGAAAATATTCAAATTTCACAAATTTGAATGCGAACTGGAAAAGGAATAACTTGAAAATCAATGATAAAGCATTTCCCTGCAATGTTAAGAACTTCATGTTGAAAACAAAAGACACGCTTAAAGCGTGCGGTAATATAGGCAAGCCTTGATGTGAACAAAGTGAATCCGTCTTATAAACTAAGAGCTCATAAATTTATACAAAAATGGAACATCTGTTGTCCAGTTTCCAGTTTTTAGAAGTTCATAAAAAAGTCCCTTAAGCGGAAACTCGGCCAAACTGTTGTTCAGAAGCCTTAGACTAGATCTCGATGTACCGGGCAGACTGGGAAAACTGTATTGAGTGCATTTTTTCGTTCGGATTTTTACTTTTTTTCATCTCGAGCACAATCGTATCTAAAACTGAGCCGCGTCATGCCGATTCTGCAGCGCTTCGTTCCGTCAAAGCTGCATCATGGATAGCTGGTAGTACTTTAGGCCGTTTATTTCGTTGATCAAAGGCGTCATTGCACACGCTAGACCACATATTCACTTTTACGACTTTTACCTGCTAGAATACGAGTCTCGTATCGCCATTGCCTTTTCGAATCACGTTCCTGACCGCATTTCCGGGCACTATCGTATTTTTCCGAGAGGGTCGAAAGCTGCTTGGACTATGCAATTCTGACCCGATTTTTTTTTGGTATATTGGAACTTGAATGAAAATTGAAGAAGCTAGTTAAGAATGCTCAAGATGTATAGGTAAGTTCAGAATTCCTTGACCTTTCACTTTATTTATGAAATTGACCAAAGATGCTCATTGATTATTGCAACAAATTTCAAAGGAGAAACCCAAACGTAAATAGGGAAAAAATAATGGAGGTCATAATTATTTCTTGTGTTTATTGGGCTACTAAAGGCTCAGACGTCTAAGTAAGACGAGTTTTTATTTTTTATTTGTATAACACGAGAAGATAATGATTAAAGAAGCAACTTCCGTATTCATCTATGCAAAATGAACCATGAGAAAATTATGTAGGCGCAAAATAATGTTTTGAAAATAAATTAAATTTGCTCTCAAAAGAAGAAGTTTTACAGCTTTATTACTTCAGATAACCACACATAGTATCCAGGTGATACGCAAACAATGAAAATAAAATTATCGAACACCGGACGCGTCTCAAATTTCACAACAATTGCCCATGTAAACGCCCTCGCACACATAGACTGTCATTTTTAATTCAAAATCAAAAAAGTTCAGCATTTTTCGACTTTGAATTTGAATAGAAATAAAATCCAATGGTTCTCTAAGAGAATTAAAAATTCGATCTCTCAATACCCGGATAAGTGTAATATTCGACAAACAGTGCCCATCTAAATGCCTCCGCGCACGTAGGATATCAATTTTCATGGAAAATAAAAAAAGTGTACCGTTTTTGGAGTCCGGATTTTGAAACATATTATTCAAGGGGTGTAAAAGAAAGTAAAAAATTGCCGAATACTAAGAATATGACCAATTTGACAGAATCTGCCCAAATATACACATGCCAGTCAACAAAGGCGGACAATTTTAATACAAAACCAGACAATTATGCCATTTTTGGACTCTTGCGATTCAAAAACATATTATCCAAGGGTCAATTTCAATACAAACCCAAGAAAGTACTTTTGAATTCATTTAAATCCCGTGATGCCAAAATCTTTCAAAATCAAAGTTAGTCATTTAAGATTCTAGATGTCTCACTGTGACTCGACGGATTTCATACGATCCCCCAAGTATCTTCTCGAAATTCATGAAGATTTTTGAAAATTTGAAAGTTTGTTCAAGATCTTCAGCGTGATTTGAAACTGGTTTTCAATTCATTTGAGTCACTGAATCTGGTCATCCCCGAAATATTGCAAATTTTTGAAATTCTGAATCTTTGATTTTTTAATTTTATAAGGACTTTCAAGAAGATTTTCGAAGTGAATAGGCCCTGATTATCTTTAACCGTAAAACTTCGAGACCATATTTGTATGCAGTTTTAAATTAAATTCTAAATTTTACAATTTGTACATAACATGTAAATAATTGATGATTAATGAAAAATCATTAATTGACAGTAATCTTGTTACTTATTCACTTGAGCCAACTAAAATGATAATGACGTAAATTATTAATAATATTACTTTCAACTAGTAATTTCCTACAAATTATTAGTAGCAATGCTCACCAAAATAATTAATAAACAACTTGGCACTAATTTATTGGCAACTTCTCTCTATTTCACATTTGAAGAAAATATATACAATTTATTCTGAAGGTAATTTTGATGATGCTGAAACCGGAAGTATTAAGAGCCGAAGTTGAACATCACAAGTTACTTACCACCTATAAACTTCACCACTTACTTAGTATCTTAGTAACGTATATCATTCAAGAACTCAGATGGAGACGTAAGGAGATCAAACTGCAGGGTAATGTCATTAGGCTTGTAAATTAGGCTTAATCACATTAAGTTGTAGCTAAATAACATTGCACTTCTGCTTTCAAGTTTGAACTTGGCTATCTCCCATTTCACTCTATAGAACTGGAAACTATCATTATCTCAGCCACAAATCATCACCCTCGATTTCAGATAATCTTAATCAAAAATCTTATCCAAAATTAACTTCAAAATTCAGGCACTCAAAATGTAATACAATTTAAAACTACTTCTCAAGTTTCTTAAACAATATTTTATTAAATTACAAGGATCAAATTGAAGTATAGGGGTAAGTTGCCTAATACTAAGTAATTATTGACATTATAGTTTGATGGTTGCCTTACTAAGTTCATACACTTAAAAGTTCCAAAAATGTTTAAAAGGCAATGAACTTCGATGTTGAAAAAAATATGTATTTGTCTCATCTTAGGCAACCCGATATCTTAAGACGGGCCCCTTTTTTAAATAAAAAAGGTATGTAATTAAACACAAGACAAGTATAAAAAATGTTCAAGTACTAAATATTTATGAAAAGTTATAAAATTTCAAATATTATTTATCTCAGATCCGAAATTCACTGATATAAATCGGAAAAGAAACATATTTCAACAATTTCCTCATTCATGATGTAAAATCAATAAAAATGTTACGTCATTACCATCAAGTGAAGCAAATTTCGCTTTTATCTATAGTTTTCCAGCCTAGGGGCTCATCTTAGGAATTGCGCATGATCACAATTTTTTAGATATTTTTATTGAACAGCATAACAATCAATAAAACATAAATATCAATTGCAAAGTTTACAAAATTATCTATCAAACAAAAAAATAACTTACTCCTTCAAATCATTAGAAGTTATTAAATCACAACTTCTAAAACAGGTAAAAGTTCGTTCTCTAACTACGGAAATCATTTTTCCTGTTTGTTTTTGTTAATTTACTTCTAGTGCAGAAAAAAAACACTTTCAAAGTAACTACAATTTTGCTGAGCACGTATTCGCATGCGTAAGTGATGACTATTATGTTTTCGTACAAACATATTAAGGGTGGCCCGTCTTTGGAGGGGGTTCGTCTTAGGCAACTTTTCCCTACACCACAAAGTTGTAAATCAATCGTAACTCTGAAATAATAGTTAAGTCATGCAACTGCGTATAATATTTTTTAAATATTCCACTGTAGACTTCTTCCATCACGAAGTTGATCCCTAAAAAGAATAATTCTTTCCTCTGACCTGTGGTTGCAACGGACAGTGGCTCATCGATACTTCTTCTCACTTGTGACAAATTATCCGCCATCGTAAAAAAGAAAGATTAATCACCAACATTCACACTATGAGGCCAAAAAAAGTCTGATCTCCCTTTTTATTTGATTCTCTTGAGTGACAGCATTTGTTCAAATTTGAGAAACAGCTCTGAACATTATAAATTGTCTCACAAACCGATTGTAAATAATATATTAAATAATAACAGTAAAATACAATCATTGAAAATATATTGAAGATAGAAAATAATTTTTTCTAAAATACCTTTTAATTTCTGAAGTAGTTATCGTTTTTAATACTTAGACTCTTATCTCTAATAACTGAGTGATTTGCAATTTTAATTCTATGAATATTGCATATTATTACTCACGCTTCACTACTAATTATCTGTTATATCATAAAGTAGTATGGGGATGATTATTGACATGTGAAAAGCTGACCGTACAACGTACATCCCTTGCTGAGTTGATGATTAAATCCATGAATTGAGGGCAATAATGGTTTGCTACCGTTGACATAATCCATTAAAACATTTATGGTAATACACAAGATCATAGTATAGTTAACAGCAGATGTCTTACGATGATCATTATTATTTTGGTACAGAAAGACTCGGAAGATTTCCTGATTAATATGCGTCAGTTTCATAGTAATTATAATAATATTATTTTATTAGGTGAAGATAATTTGATCATCAACTACTTAGTTGATATGTGATGCTGATATTAAATGTCATCATTCATGTAGCATACAGAATCGACAAATCACTATGTTAAATAATTTTTCAAATTTGGATGAAAACATTCTGAAAATTATATTGAAAATTAGTTCAAATTGTTGCTTTTATTATTATTATTATTATATCATTAAGCCTTTTCCCTTCCGGGGTAGGCGTGACTTGTTCGGTTGGAAAGTAGTGAAATAGGTATATAGGTATGAGGTTGATCGGTATATGGGTATAGGGTGGATGGGTATGTAGGTTATGTATAGATGTTTTAGATTGATCTGGAGTTCTCGTGTTATTTATATAAATTACACGTTCACTCCGCAACACTGCTCCGACCCAGGTTGCTGATCAATCTCTCTAGCGATCACCCCAAGTGAGGAGCCTCACAAAATTATTATGTATGGTTCCCCACCTGGGCCCATTAGTATCCAAGGTCTTTGTTTCAGGCATCATTCACTCTATTGTCACTCTGTTTATAAACTATTTGTCGCCACATATTTCTGTCCTGGCATACTACTCTAGATTCATTCACGTCCATGCGTTTTTTCATGCAGGCTCTTGTATTTCTATGGCTTCTTATGTCTCTTCGTATTAGTGTATCATTCACAGATTCTAACCATTCTTTCGGCGGTCTACCTCTGGGCATTTTGCCATTTACTTTACCTTTATACACTTGCTTGGTCAGTCGTTCATCTTTCATTCTTTCAAGATGTCCGAACCACCTTAGCTGATTTCTTTCCCATATGTCAACTAGTGTCTCCCCTGTACCACATTCTTCGAGGATTGTCTCGTTTCGTACTTTGTCCATCAGTGTTTTCCCGCATATTATGCGCAGAGGTTTCATGCCGATCGCGTTGATTTTACTCCTGTCTTTTTCTTGACAGGTCCATGTCTCGCTACCGTATAGTACAGTCGGTACGAAAATAGAGTTATGTATGGCCATTTTAGCTTTTTTTGATATGTTTTTATTTTTGAGGATGGACCTTGCTCTACCGATAACCTGCTTACCCTTATTTATGCGCCTATCTAATTCCCCATCTATTTTTCCGTCGTTAGTGAATAGACTACCTAGATATACGTACTTGTCAACTTGTTCTAATTTCTCATCATTTAGAACTATGTTGCATATTGTTTTCTCACTTTTTCCCTCAAACACCATGACTTTCGTTTTATTCACATTAATTTTGAGGTCCATGTTCTTCATGCTTGTATTAAGTTTATTCAACATTCTTTGCAAGTCTTCGACTGATTCTGCCGTAACAATCTTGTCATCCGCGAAAGCCAACCCACGTACCTTGACGGTTTCGAGATCTACACCTTTTTCGTCGAAGAGGGCAGTTCTAAGACACTTATCCATGAATATGATAAAAAGCCACGAGGACATAACGCATCCTTGTTTCACGCCTTGCATAATATCGAACCATTCACTCTTTTTCCCATTCACCCTTACACTCGCTTTACTACCTGTATATATTGTTTTTATTGCTTGTAGGAGCTCTCCATTCACTCCATACTCTTCAAGGACTTCCCAAAGTTTACTTCTATTTACCGTGTCGAATGCTTTTTCTAGATCGATAAATGCACAGAAGACTTTCTTTCCTACTCTCAAACTTTTTTCTGCGACCTGTCTTAGGCTAAATATCTGATCCGTACATGATCTTCCTGGCATAAATCCACTTTGGACTTCCCATATTTTCTCTTCTGTAATTTTCATTACCCTACGGATAAGTATTTTTGAGTATATTTTACTTACGGTACTTAGTAGGCTGATACCTCTGTAATTACTGCAGTTGCTTTTATCTCCTTTTCTTTTGTATATTGGTACGATAATCGCTTTTCTCCAATCATCTGGGACTTCTCCCGTTTCGATACATAAATTTATTAATTCGCACAACCTGTGAGGTATGTACTCGTCACCGTATTTAAGCATTTCAGCGCTAATATTGTCTATACCCGCAGCCTTACCGTTTTTCAAGTTCTTAATTATATCTCTGACCTCAGTGACACAGACTTTTTCAATTGGGTTTTCTAATGCATTATCTTCTATGTCGCAGTTTTTTTGTCCGATATTTTCACCTCCCAATAGTTCTTTGAAAGACTCTTTCAAAGCGTCTACTATTCCGTCTATATCATATAGCATTTCGCCTTTGCTGTTTCTCATGCTAGCAAACTCTGTACTTTTACTTTCCTTCAACTGTTTATATAATGGTTTCATAATTCCTTCAAAGTAGTTTATTATTTTATTCTCTTCTTCTGTTCTGATTTTCTCTTTACTCTCTTTGACTAGTCGTTTTACTTTCCTATTTTTGTGTCTGTAATCATTTTTAAGTCTAGTTCTCTCCTCATCGCTAAGACCTGTCATGTTCAGCGTTTTATTGTGCGCTTCTTTCTTTTCTTTTTGGGCTGCCGCAATTTCATCGTTCCACCACGCATCGCCAGACTTTCTTCCTACAACCGCTGTACCACATACTTCGGTCGCAGTTTTGACAATGACATCTCGTAATAAAGTCCACGCGCCCTGTATATCTTTATTGCTTATAAGCGCTTCCCACGTTGCCCTATCTATGCTTTCAGTTAACCTCCTTTTAAACTCTGTTTGCACTTCTTGTCTCTGTAAATTTTCAATTTTTATTCGTGTTTGTTTCGTTTTCTTTGTTTTCTTTGTTCTCCATCCCCGCCCTAAGTTTATTTTGCAGACTAAAAGGTAATGATCAGAATTGCATTCGGAACCCCTCATGACTCTTGTATCTTTAACTAGTTCTCTTAATCTTTCATCCGCAATAACAAAGTCAATTATGCTGTGGCTATTTCCTTTACGCCAGGTGTACATGTGGATCATTTTATGTCTAAACCAAGTATTTGTAATAAATAGGCCCTTTTCTAAGCATAAACTAACTAGCTTTTCCCCGTTATAATTTTTTCTTGTTGGATCTCCAAAATTACCTAGCACCCTTTCTGTATCTGTATCCTGACGTTGGACACCGACCCATCCGTTCATATCTCCTAGCAGAATTATTCTTTCACCTTGATCGCAAATACTTATTGTATCATTTAGAGTGTCCCAGAAGGCGTCCTTAACTTCCCTCGAATCGCTATCAACTGGTGCGTAGCACGCTACGATACATAATCTTCTGATTCCTACCTTCATTCTAGCCCACAGTAATCTGGGTGATACAAAATTATGCTCTATGAGATGATGACTTGCTTTTTCACTCATATTTAAACCGACCCCTTGACTACGATGCGATTCGCTATCTACTCCTGACCATATTTCACAACCGCCTTTCAACACCCCATTTCCTATTTTTCTAAATTCGCAACCCTTTTTCTTTGTCTCAGGTACACAAAGAATGTCTAGTTTCCTTACGTGCATAGTTTCTCGTAGTTCTCTTATCTTAAGATCATTCACTCCTCTAGCATTCCAAACACCCAGTCTCCATTCATCGCTCGAAACAAGACCTTTACGCTTACCGTGTGCACGCCTTTGGTCAATCCGAGTTTCAGTCCATTCCGAGGCTACTTTATTGTTTGTATTATTCATGTTTAGATTGTACTCCCAACTATCACCTGTATGCGCGAGATTTGTTTTGCGAGTCGAAATCATGTCCGAATTAAGCAGTGATTTGTCTTATGGTGGAGTCAAGCTGTAACGTCAGTCCCACCAAAACTTCTGTTACTGGGGGGGGGGGGGGATAAGGACATGAGAAAGGAAACCGAGAGTCTCAATAGGTGGGGATTAATTACTGAAAATTCGAAAATTGACTCTCTTGAATTTATACTCTAGAATTTCTACTGAAGATTAGTTCTAATTATTCATTCATTACTGAAAATACGAAAATTGGAAATCTGCGTATTTTCTTTATACCGGGATTTGAATATCTAAATTAGATAATTCATACGTGGTCTTGAATATTTATTTGAACGTTCAATTCGTCAAAATCACCGTCGAAAAATATTAATTGTTTGCTTTCTGGGCCAAATTTTTTTCTCATCATTCCAAATTGAAAATGACTGAAAAATGGTAATGAATTATAATATAGTTTCTAATTGTAAGCTTTTCATTTTGGATGCCTACGGACTTTAATAACTGCAAACTAGAATTTCAACAAGTCGGATTATTCTAAAGTGGAACTGTTTTGAATTGGAATTGTTTCTAAATAGTTTCAGGCAACTTGGATACCTTAAAACTTAAATGTGGGCGTCCGCATGAAAAGGGCCCTCATGACCGGTTCTAGTTTATGAGATATTCGTGTTACTCTAAGTTGAGGTCAAAATTATTATTTTTGGATTAAAGTGGGGGATGATATTGGGATCTGAAGTGAACTTTTTTGAACTATACTTATGTCTCGAAAATAACCGGAAGTAGGCATATTTCATCTTCGAAGAAATAATATAACACGTGTGCTTATGGTACTCGCCAAGTTTAGATGCGTTTTTCTCGAAAAACGATTTTTCGAAGTTCCAACATCATAAATGACCCGGCGACTAGCTTTTGAAATTAAAGGGTGTGTTTGGGCTCAAAATTCCAGGAATAGATCGGACTATATGCCCCTATATGTAACTCTATACCGGCCATTAGGGCCCTTTTCATGCGAACGCCCACAAATCTATTTTAATTTACTGTTTCTTTCTTTTCAATAGTTTTATTTGAAAACTTTAACTGTGTAGATTTTCATGGAAATCCTCATATAACTTGTGTATATTCATGTGGGCATACTATTGGGATCTGAAGTCCTGGATGCGCTGCTGCCGTGAACTCGTAAAACAAGGTAGCATTTTTAAGTTGCATTTTAATTTGTGCTTGAAAACAATTTTCCCATCAAAATATGCAAAAAATATGAATGATAGATGTTCAGAAATGAAATACGAATTTTAAATTTTAGGTCAGAATTTTTTAAATAGTAAATTTTCCAAATACAAATTCATAAAAATTTATTTGAAGTTAATTTCTATGTTAAAATAAGCTAATCGAAGCTCATATTGTGTTAAAACTTATATAACATACAAAAATAATAGTTTTTTGACATAAATAGTTTTAACATGAAACGTGTTTTTCACTGTATACGATGAAAGTTCCACATGTAACACTTATTTTCCGATAAATCTTAATTGTTTTTATTTACTATTTGTTTTAAACACATCATGGTCACATAAAAAAACAGATGGCGTATTACAGCGCAGCAGATCCCAATAAAGTGAGACAAAGTACTTTAAATGAGAGAGTGTCTTAGAAATTTCTTCTTATTATTTATAGTATTGATTATTATTATACACACACACATACAAATATATATATATATATATATATATATATAATATTGTTTAAGTGTAGGGGATATAGAAAAAGGCGTAATGGTAGATAAAGAGGACGTATTGGATGCGAAGAGAGGATAACTAAGTGTATGCAGAAGAGTCAGAGGTAGAGGGGAGGGCGAGTATATAGAGGAAAGTTGGACAGAAAAGAAGATAGGAATAGGTACATGGAAGAAAGAAGGTGGTCTAAGCCATAAAAAGGCGAAGGAGATGATGAGAAGGGGTGTAATTAAAGAGGTATATGCGAGAGGGTGGAGAATGAAAGGGATGGCTGAAAGGAGAGGGTACAGAGAAGCGAGAGTGTATATGATAGATGGAGAGGACGTGATGGGTAGGAGGAGTGGATGGTATTGGGAGTGGGAAAGTTAGAGCGGAACAAGATAGGGTACTTACACAGAGGAAGGGTTGATAAATAAAGAGAAACAGGCAAGATATATATATATATATATATATTAAGAGGGTATAGAGTGTAAACGGCGGAGAGTCATTGAGAGATAAAAGAGAAGTATACGTGGATAGAAAAATAGATCAGTGAGAGAAGGTGTAGATTAGAGGATTAGACAGGAGTAGAAGAATTAGAATTAAGGATGGGGAGGCGTATATATTAAGAGAGATGCGACAAAAAGATGCGAGGGGCGGAGATTGATAGCTAACAGTGTAGAGGATGATGAAGATAAATAGGTTGTGTTGGCTACAAAGATTAGATGGTAAAATAGATAGAGAAAAGTCAAGGGAGCAGGGGAGGGCGAATATATAGAGGGAACGTATATGGACAGAAAAGAAGAGGTGAAGAGGTATATGGAAGAAAGAGGATGGTGTAAGCCATGAAGGGTGAAGAAGATGACGGAATGTAGAGCAGGTATGGGAGAGTATAGATGAATAGAAGGACAGGTATATTAGAGAGTTAAGGGTAAATAAGATGGATGGTTCTTTGTAATGAAGGAAGGATGAGGAGGGATATAGGGAAAGAGGAAGGAACATTTTTAAAACGACACAAGTCACTACCTTTGTTTTTTCTTCTTTCAATTAGGCAAATGAAGGATACAGAGAGGTTCAAAAAGTCTTGATGGTTTGTGGAGTGGTGAATCTTTTATTTTCTGCAGCATTCAGCAGGTTTAGATAAGCCGACTAGTGGAAAATAAGGAAAACTTAGAGAAAGTTGAGGATTATGCGAGCTCGCATTGTTGGAGTTTTGCATGACTCAACGACATTGCGAGACGGTCACCATCGTCGGTGCATACCGTGGACTCTAAGTTTCGCGAATTCCATTCATAAATCAGCTGGAATTAAACCGCAGTGCGGGGAAAATGGCTGATGCGCTTTTCGGCTGAATCGCACGTGTACGAAGGGATGAGCAGATAAAGAGAGATAAAGAGAGAACAAGGGATAGGAAAAGAGCAAAAGGGATAAAATGTGGTGAAGAGAGGGGAGAGGATGGCTTCCGGGAAAACTGCGCCGCCATTAACGTCGAAGCACAACGCAGCGGAATCGTTTCAGGCTCTTCAGAGATCGATTCGTTTGATTTCCCCTTTGTTTCTATTTTTTCTGCCAAGCTCGCACTATAAAGCTCGTCGTTCGAATCGCAGCTATTATGCCCTCCTCTTTCTGACTGTCGGCCCAAATTTATCGGGCTTCGGTGGTTCCGCGCGAGAAGATATCGATTCTCGTGTTGGATGGCTGCGTACGTGTTTTGCAAACGCTTTAAAGAAATATATTACAGTGCACTTAACACCCATGAAATATATAGAGAAACCACTCCTTCATTTCGCTTAGATGCGGCTACTGCACCTTCAGGGGTGAATCGATACCTTCTGCAGATAACGAATGTTTGTTTTTACTTTTTCAACGTTTTTATGAACTATAAATTTAGATTTGCATGTCACGATCATGAAAATTAATTGTATCGCTTTTTAATTGCTTTACTTTGTGCTTGTATTTGTATCGCTTCGCTGATTTAGGTGGTGAAGCGAGGGACTTCGATTTTACAATAAAAGTTGTACGTACAAATGCTGAGGTGGAAATTAATTAGGTTTTTATTGCCTCGCTTGTTCTTGACTGTGAAGTAATAAATTGTAACGAAAAGTAAATTGACTCGTTCTCCTTATTTTATTTATTTTGATATAATAAAATTTTAATTACTAATTTTTAATTACTAAATATTGAACTATGTGAGAACCATGAATTCAAAATTTATTAATTAATTTGATCATGTTACAGACTTTTGAATTTCGCGTTAGGGATAACTCATCAATCACGAAACATATTTTTTGCCAATCTTTAACCTCAATAAGTGCAACAAGTCATAACTAGGTGGTTTACCCCCCCCCCCCCAGTTATGTTTTTTAAAAATATTTTCAGCCATGTTTTATAAAATAAAATTTAGTTATTTACTGCTTGAGCGACCCAAATTATCAAATAATTAGGAGTTAATAGAAGAATAAGGAAGAAAATAAAAACAATATAGGACATGCAACAAAGGAACTACACACTCCTCGATAATTAAAACGTGTAAAAAACTGTCTCATCTAGTAGATGAATATTCCTCAAAAACTGAATTGTTAGATTTTTCAACTACTAGTACAGATCTGCAATTATTTAATATTGGTTATGCATTTTTATACAATTTTCGAAAAGTTAAATGTGACCCAAAAATCGCCTAAGCATTTTGAAGAACGATTATGATCATAATAAATGCTAATAAAATGTAATATAACAAGCTGATTCCAGTTTTGAAAATCTTTCATCAGATGACTCAGGTTCATATTTTCAACAACAATTGAGGAGAATGAAACCCTCTACTAAAATTTTTTAGATATTTTTACTTCCTGTTTATTCTATACTGATACCTATAAAAGTAGATTACCAAATCTAAGGGTGTTGAATGATTTTGCGGGTAATTTCAAAGATTCTGAAAACAAATTTATTTTTAAGGTTTTTCCGAATAACCTAGAATAATTTAAATGATTCAAAATGTTTTGACGTGCCTTGAAATAGTTCAAATTAGTTACATAAAATCTGATGATATTCTGTCAAATTGTTTGAAATCTCTTGAAATATTGGAAGTCCTATGAAATCCTTTGACACCCTCAGAAATCCATTGAAATTATTTAAAGCTCTTGAAAATTCCCAAGAATTTTTAAAATTGTGCTTAAATCTTGCAAATCCTTTGAAATCTATTGGAATCTATTGCAATATCTTGGAAACTTTTAAAGTATCTTAAGCTCTTTTAAATTCGTAAAATCATTCAAATTTCGTATAAATCTTTGAAATCTCTCAATTCTTGTCAAGAGTCTCCAAAATCCCTAAAAATTACTGACTTCCTTTGAAATCTCATAAAATCCTGTAAAACCCGTCGAAATTCCTTAAAAATTCTTAAAAATATTTCGAAATCTCGGAAATCCTCTAAAATCCCTTCAAATCTTGCAAAATACCTCAGCTTAACTGAAAAAATGTTGAACGATTTTGGGGGTAGTAGTAATTTCAAATATTGTGGAAAACTGTTTTTTATGGATGTTTTCACAGAATGATGTGAGAAATAAAAGTACTAATCTGATTATACCGATATGCAAATTGTAATCATTGTAATATTTTCCCGAACCTCCTCCTCTTAAAAGCTGTTACGTGAAACATGGATGGCCCTCACTAATTATGACAAATCAGTGTAGCTGAGGTTGACAAAATTACAAGAAATATTACTTCCTTATAATTATTCATGCAGATATGACGCCTTTCACTTTGCGTTGATAAATGTGGAAAAGAAAACGATTTTCTAAATTAAAAAATCTTTTTCTAAGCCAAATAATTAAATAATTTGTTTCCACTTTCAGTACGAAATTTTTATATCAAAAGAAGAAGAAGAAGGAGGTTGTTATCGTAGTACCAAATACCATACATTTAAGTTTTAAATCTCCTAATTTTTAATCTGTCCGTAAACCAAAGATTCAAATTCTTCCATCTCTCCTTTTATCTTTTCGTTGTAAATTGATAAATCAGAGCATTTGCGCAAATTCACGTCTAGTCTAGACTTACTACTGCCAATCAAAGAAGATAAAATATAACAGCATTCCGCAGCAACGTAAACGAAATACGAAGTTTCTCGGGAATGCAAGCCATTAAATAGACATCTAGCATTCGTACGGAATTCGAAAACTCGATAAAAATGAGAAGAAGAAAAAAGAAAGGAGGAATGTGTTGGCCGAATATAATGGCCCAACTTTCCAGTGTGAAACACGAGGGCGTATTCGGCAATGAAAAATTGTCAGTAAATAAAAAATAAACCTCTTTGCTTCGTTTGTCTGACGCATGACTCAGATGCGTCTCTAAAGTTGAAAATACTCACGTGTAGTTTCCTTGTTTTATATAGAGTCGTTTTATTGGACAAAAGAGTCAACTTGAAATATTCATTTTAGAGTTGTCAATATTGCAAAAGCTCCTACGACTTTTGCACCAGGTGAAGAATATGCACAATGTATTGTGATTTTCTATCAGATATGATGAATGTGCGATTGTAAAAGGAAATAAATTTCACTTTTGCATTCATTATTTCGAAGGACTTGAAATTCATCACATTTGAAAACATTATAAACTGCAAGAACTGAAAGCTTTTAAATTAGAAAGATTTTTCATTTAGAAGATCTCAAAATATAAATGTTCCAGTTTTTTACCGTTCTCAATCTAGCTCAAATGTCTGAATTGAAATACTCGTATAAATTGAGATTGTTACGAATCTTATTCAAACTCTTTACAGCATTTTTAATTTCTTTAAAACATTGAAATTCAAAATTGTGTATATTATCAAGCATTCTGAATTAAAATTTCCGAAATGTCTCAATGCAAGACGTTTGTAGTTTTACGAAATTGAAGTAACTTAGTTCAGTTGAGTTCGAAATGAAATGTGACTGCCAATTATTTTATCACTTTGTAGGTTTGGAATCGTAAGTGAATATAATTAAAAATATGTTATGTCGTTTGAGCAAGACATTGTATTTTTATACAGTTTACATTGAATATGTTCACAATACTAAACATTAACAAATTGTCAAATTTATAGAAGTATTTAAACCTGAAGGATTAGAAAATAGGCCATTTTGATGATTCGCCAAAAGAATTGAAAATGTTTTTGATTTTTCATTATTTGAACAAGGCATTCGAATATAAATCTAACGATGTATAATTACTTTTAAAGATTTGTACATTTTATCACACATATAAATCCAAATCATAAGTTATTTTTTATTGTGGTTGGTAATAAAGTTTGTTTGTCAGACACTTGCAATAACGTGATGGTATTTTTACGGCAATATCGAGCAAGATTATTATCTAGACAGCACTCTGGCGAGCAAAACATCACAAATTACCTGGCTGCACGCAAAGACTTTTTTTATAGCTTGCCCTGGGTTCAAAAGTGAGTGTCAGAACTTTCCTACTGCTTTATCGATAATGTATACCATCGATTCCAAACCATTTTCCAATTATATTAAATATTATTTACTACTTGCATTATTTAAATAAATTCATGTCATAAAAGCTTCACATCGCGAATCAATACAATGCAAGAATAATACAAACAAGACTTAGATTTTTAATTATTATAATCATTAAGATAAATTGTTACATTTGAAGGTTCGTTACTAATCAATTCAGATTGGGAGAACCTTAATAGGTCATCTTTTCCAGATTGCTACAAGAGGAAGGAGACCAGATGGGGATGGATGAGATCAGGTGTCAAAGGTCGGAGTAGGAAGCTGAGAGATGAGATGCCAAAGGTGATAGGTCACGACCAAGACTAATGCATGGGACAGGAGTAAATGGTGAAGGCTCAGATATAAAATATGAAATATTATAATAGAGATCATATTTCGAGGGTCAGAGTTCGAAGATCAAAGATAAGAGATAACAGGTCAAAGGTGAGATATCAATGTTTAAAATGGATATCAAATGTGAGCTTTCAAGTCTGAGAGGTCAAAGGTCAATGATAAGTGTTTAAACGCGAGATATAATGTTTCATAGATCAGAGGCAATAGATCAAAGGTGAAAAGTCGAAGATCTTTCTCCCTGTCTTTTCCCTCACCCTTTGTGGCCGTGCATGAATCACGTGAAGTTTTTTTTCTATTAAAATTTGTTTTTCTAATTTATTCAGTGGTTACCTAAAAAGAACGTAAAACGATTTGGATGAACGGGAGATTTGGTAAAATCTTACTTTTTTTACGAATTACCAAAGACGCTCAACTTTTAACCAAGTGATTGAATTTGCAAACAAAAAAGATGTCTTCTTAACGAAAAATGTAATGGTTGATATTTTTTAACCAAATGAAGATTTTTATTTTATATTAAAAACAGTTAAATTGTACAGAAAATAAGAATTATCAAGAAAGTAGTGAGTTACTTTAAGCGTGTCAGGCGCGCGCGGCGGTTGGATCTAGCGCTTCGCGCTCGATCATATATTTATCTCGCGCATCTCACTCAATAATGTGTTTTCCTGAGCGTCTTCGTATTTCCCCCACATTTGTGCAAAGATCTTTCAAAATTAAAGGTCAAATCATCGACAACTGTAATTTGGTGACTGCGAATTCCCTTTTGTTAAAGCTCCTCCGGCTTTAAGGAATACATTCTCATCACGCACCTTGTGCTTCGCACTCGATTTTGTCCAAAATGCGAAATTTTCTACATTATATGTTCAAAATTATTACATATATCAAATCTATATTACATTTATTTCTGTGCGTCGGCCTGTGACTGCTTATTTAGATATTGCAAAATAAAGTACAAATTGTATTTATCATGATTACTTTATTATTTTTTCCTGATGTTGCTTTTAATTTTATTCCCAGCTACCGTGAAAATTTTATATCATCTCAATAAATGTATATTATTACAATTTATAATATGCATTGATATTAAAATCAGACGTATTTTGCTTGCCTTGTTTTTATAATTGAAAATAGTGCGCATCCTACAGAAAAAAAAAAACAATTTTATTATGATGCATTGTATTGTAACTCGTGTCGTTTATCCATGAATTTATTTGTTCAAGTTCAATATTATTTTTTAATATTTGGAGAAAAATTTGCATCCAAACGTGAAGTGGTTCTAAGAAATTTTGTAAATGTAATATAGGCGAAAATTTTTGTTAGAGTAAATGTTATTGTAGCGTGTATCGTTTAGTTAATTTTTTTATTTCACCAATTCTATTTCTATAACTAAAGTTTATAACAAATTTGTAGATATTTTTTGGTTGCACAACCCTCGTTTGCCTATTCATCTCTTTTCGTACCTTGCGTCGTTTTTCCAAAAAATTTTTTGTATTGTTAATGTTATTTTTCGCGATTATAAAAAAAATCACGCATATTATCAAAAATTATAAATATAACATTTGTAGCTCTTTTCTGGATGGAACACTTTTTTCAATTAATTTTTTTTGTGGTTTCTGTCGTTTGTCCAAAAATGTGACTTATTTTATTCCTGAATTAATTTTTTACGAATGAAACAAAAACGACACGTTCTTTCAGAAAGTGATTAATAACAAACTTGTAGATCTTTCTTGAATGTACAATCTTTATATTCTCATCTTTTTTGCTTCTTCTATAGTTTGACCGGGGATGGGGTCAACTTTGCACGTAGCAACTTTGCACGTGCCCAACTGTGCACGTCGATGGCCAGACGGACAACTGTGCACGTCGTTGGTCAGAGGGACAACTGTGCACGTGACAACTGTGCACGTGCCATCTGTGCACGTGCACAGTTGTCACTTGGCCATCTGTGCACGTGCACAGTTGTCCAAGTGACAACTGTGCACGTCTGAATTTCGACGTGCACAGTTGTCCAAGTACCATCTGTGCACGTGCACAGTTGTCCAAATGACAACTGTGCACGTCGAAATTTAGACGTGCACAGATGGACTCCTGTGCACTTTAACGTGCACAGATGTCACTTTCCTAAGTGCACAGTTGTCACTTGCCCAACTGTGCACGTGCACAGATGTCTCTTGCCCAACTGTGCACGTGCACAGATGTCTCTTGCCCAACTGTGCACGTGCACAGATGTCACTTGCCTAACTGTGCACGTTTATGTCCTTACGTAAGGTTTTATACGAGGGTGATCCTTTGTATCTACGTATAATAAATTTTCAACAGTCAAAAGTATTCAATCCTGGTGGAATGGAGCGTATTAACTTTCTTAAAGTTAGTTTAAAAATATTTCAAATATTATTTTGATGAAATTATTCCTTTCAAATTATTGAAGATATTTGAAAATCTCTTCTCGTTCGACCCCCTTAAAAACGCGTCATTGCATGCACGTGAAGCAGACGTAATGTGGCCACTTCCAGCTCAGTGACGTTCGGACATGCGCACTCCGCCGCCGGGCTGACATGAAACTTTACGCCCGCTACATGAAACTGTACGCCCGCTATATAAAACTTCAGGACCGCTACACATGCAAATGAAGTACAGTGTTTGTCAAGGGTGTACGGCTATTTTGACTGGTCAAAATAGCCTTCTTTACGCCCTCGATACACAATGTACTATTTTGAATTCAGTTTTCAATAATTTCATCTCATCAAGCTTCTTTGAGTCTTCCAGTGGGTATAGAGACATCGTATGTCCTTTGAACGTCCTAATGACCACTAACTACCGTGCCTACTTGGTAGGTATTTATTTTTTTCTAGTTACTTATCTGTCTTTGATTTGACCAAACCGTTTATTTCTTTTATGCCTTTTTTATGATTTCACAAAAAATAAACTGGAAAAGAAATTTAAAAAAATATTTTTAATGAGTGTTTTACTGTTGTTTATGTGGCGATGTATAATGACGGGTTACACATTTGTCTTGGTTTATTGGTTAGAGAAATCTCAAGGTTCATTTATTTGGGTGGTTCACATGTTTTTCTTCAAATTTTCTTGGTCTCGCCCGCCAGATTTATTCAAACACAAAAAAGTAAGCACGTATTTTTCTCATTTTAAAATCAATTGATTTTTAGAGGTTGTTCCAAGCCCATAAATGTTCACGTGTATTTCCTCTGGAAAAAGGCCTTTTTGAAAATTTGCGATAGAATCGTTAATATTAAATTATCTTGCTGTACCTGGCACGATTTTCTAGAAAATTTTCTGCTAAATACTTTATAAGTGGAAAAATGAAGTCTTATGTCCCACAAGAAAAAAAGTTTCCTTTCTCAAGCATGGGTCAAAAATAGTGCAGAATTGTTTGAAGTTCGACGGATTCCAGAGTTTAACTTGCATAAAAACAACTATAAAACCTTACGAATTCTCTCTATTTATCGTATCTCATAAATTGGCCTAGTTTTAAGTGCTTTTTCGTACAAAAATTAATAATTGGTTCCGAATACAGAAACTGTTCGTATCACTCCAAAGGTAAGATTCATAAATCTATTAAAATTTGTTGAATTGATATTTCCTAGTTGAATAATAATATTTTGCAGCCCAAAATTCGACTGTTAAACGATAAACTTTCCAAGACTATAGCCAGAAAGCGTCCAATTCTAAAGAACAAATGGGAGAAAGAATTCGGACATGCGCTAAAGTTTGAAAATCTCGCGAGCCTCACTTTCGACGAATTCATAGAATTCAAGGAATTCATAGATTTCCGTGAATTCGTAGTGAATTCGATGTATGCATTAAGATCGTTGAATTCTCTGAATTCCCTGAATGCCTTGCTTTCTCTCAATCCCTTGGATTACTTGAACTCTTCAAATTCTATGAATTCTCTGAATTCCTTTAACTCTCTGAATTACTCTGATTCTCCGAATTCCTTGACTTTTTTTAATTCCTTGAATTCTCTGAATTCCTTGAATTCTCCGAATCCCTTGAATTCTCTGAATTCCTTGAACTCTCTGAATTACTTAAGTACAACCCTTACGTAAGAACATGAACGTGCACAGTTGGGCAAGTGACATCTGAGCACGTGCACAGTTGGGCAAGTGACATCTGTGCACGTGCACAGTTGGGAAAGGGGCATCTGTGCACGTGCACAGTTGGACAAGGTACATCTGTGCACGTGCACAGTTGGGCAAGTGACATCTGAGCACGTGCACAGTTAGGAAAGTGACATCTGTGCACGGTAAAGTGCACATGAGTCCATCTGTGCACGCCTAAATTTCGACGTGCACAGTTGTCCAAGTACCATCTGTGCACGTGCACAGTTGTCCAAGTGACAACTGTGCACGTCTGAATTTCGACGTGCACAGTTGTCCAAATGACAACTGTGCACGTCGAAATTTCGACGTGCACAGATGGGCTCCTGTGGTCTTGGACGTGCACAGATGGACGTGCACAGTTGTCCGTCCGGCCATCGACGTGCACAGTTGGGCACGTGCAAAGTTGCTACGTGCAAAGTTGTCCGTCACCCGTTTGACCGCAAAATGGATTTTTTTATTTTTCATCATTTTCTTGTGCAATAAAAATTTGAATTTTCTATTCTTTGAGAAAATTAAAAAACTCTCATTACAATATTGTAAGTTGTTCGAAAAGAAACATTTTTCCTCTCTTAACTTATTTTCATATCGTGCATTTTCGTTTCTTTTTTAGAATTTTGTAAATGCTACGTAATATACGACGAACATTTGCACATAAAGTTTTTAAATTTGAAAAAAAACTGGTCTCAGAAATTTTGAAAAAGCGCTCACTTTTTGAATTTTTATCCAAAATAGCTGGCTATCGAACATGACCTTCATTTCGGGACACTTGAAGAGTGTACCAAAGCCCAATCCAATCTGTCAATTCTTTCGAAAGTCATCGTGCTAACAAAATAAAAATCTACATACCTACATACACACAAATGCATACACACAGTCAGATAAATTCGGTAAAACCTGTTTTTTGGGTTCAGAATGTCCCAAAACGTGGACATTTGTTAAAACTGAGGGGGTCAAATTTTACACAAATCTATATTACCTTCTTTGATGAGAATGTAAAAAAGAAGAATTTTCAACAAGAGTTCTATTTTCAATTTAGAAAGATTTTTCAGTAAATAAACAAAAAATTCATCCAATATTTGAAATTTTTAAGCATAAAAGAGGAGGTTTTACAAGACTCTTGAATTTTCAAAGAAATAATTAAATTATCAAACAAAAAGATGAATTTTCAACGAAGAAGAATAATATTTTCTACCAAAAAGACGATTTCTCGAAGAAATACATACATTTTCAACTAAACACATAAATTTTCAACCAAATAGTTGAATTTTCAATCAAGAAGATTGATTTTTTACAAACCAGGATACATTTTCAACAAAGAACATCAAAGTTCAACCAAATAGTTAAATTTTAACAAATTTGATCAATTTCCCCAAAAATAGTCGAATTTTTCATTTAAAAAATGTCAATTTTTAAACCAAGATTTGATAGTTCCATTTTCACTTCAAAAATAAATTTTCAAGTTTAATATTTTAGAATTTTTACCAGAAGCTCAAAGTTTCTACCAAAAGAGAACAATTGTCTATGAAATAGTTTCATTTTTATCCCAAAAATATAAATTTTCAACAAAAAAGTTAATTTTAAAGCGAATAGTTAGATTTCCAAACAGAAGGATGAATTTTATACCAAGAAGATTAATTTTTTACTAACAAATAGATATTGAATACAATACTTACATTTCCAACCAAATTGATGAATTCTTAACTAAAATTATGAATCTTTAACCAAATGAATTAATTTAAAAGAAAGTATTTCAACTTTCAACCAATGACTTGAATTCTCAAAGAAGCTGCATTTTTAACAATAGATGTGAAAGTTATCAATTCAACCAAAAAGTGTTTCAATTTGAAATCAGAAACAGTTATTTAACAAAAACATGCGAATTTTGAACGAACTACTGGAGGCTTCAATTGAATCTTCTTCTAAAACATATTAATTTTCAATGAAACAGTTGTATTTTTAACCAAATACATACTCAAACTTTCAACCAAATCACAGATTACTTTCCAACCCAGAGGATTAATTTTCTACCACAGAAGTCGAATTTTTAACAAAATACATAAATTTTGAACGAAATAATTAAAAATGCAACTAAAAAATACAAATTTTCAACGAAAAATGGAATAGTTCAAATTTTCGTTGAAAGTATTAATTTTCAACCAAGAAAGAAACAAATTTTTAACAAAATGGGTAATTTTCAACAACAAAAAATTAACTTTTCACTTAAATCATGGAACTTCAACTGAAAAACTTAATTTTTTACAAACTATTTCAATTACTGATGAAATAGTTGAGTTTCTATTTGAAGGTTTTTATAAATGAATAAGAATTTTTATCATTCATAGACCAAGTATAAGTACTTATTGTTATCAACATATTTTATTCCGTAAGTTTATGAAATCTCATTAGGATTTTGGTTGGCTCGCAGAAAATCTCACGGTTCCTTACGTGAGGGGGGGGGGGGGGGGGGGAAATTTCAGAGAAAACACTCCCCCCATATGTAAGACATCATAGAATGATCGTTGACCTACCTCCTTACGCAAAAGACTTTACTTAATTTATGCACGCATTTCTTACAACAGAATCGACTATATATCTACTGTATGCGAGTTTTCTCTTGTAGTTCTCATTGCAATTAATCTAGTCTATCAGGTATTCCAACACTTAGAGAGACGTTTTATAAGGAAGATTGTACCATTAGGCTCTTAAGGGTCTAAGAAACGAGGGGCTTTGGAAGAGTAATAAAGAGTGAGAATTATCTGTGAAATTATTGTCCTTGGATTATTCGTGCTTTATGGAAAGCAGATAGTAGTTCAGAGAGTGCTGGCTTGGTCTAATTCTTACGGAATCCTCGTAACTTACCAACCTTAGCCGTCGCAAACTCTCCATAAGCCGCAAGCGCGCCTTAAGCTCGCCACGGATTACCTAAGCTGAACTGCAAGGGATGCACCTGCCTAGTTGGCTGAGGTTATAATCTCGGATCTTTATGATACACGAGTCGCACAGAAAATTGATAGAAATTTGACCAGAATGGTCAACTTGAGGCTGTGCTAAAATACAAATCACACTTGGAAATTGACATCCTGTTCCAAAACTTCCATTACCATAAATCGATGGGTGCAAATAAGACTATTCCATCATTTGGTTCCAACGTTAAAAAGACGTAAACGTTTATTTTTTATTCTGTTAAGACATATATTTTGAAACTTATTACCAATAGAATTTACAAAGGAAATTTTAGTTCTAGTTCAATTGAGTAGTATTCATCTCGGACATCATGAGCCTAAATAATGCAAATTCAAAAAAATCAATTATATAATATTTTGTATACATATGGTATTATGGGATGAACATCAACCACTGATGGTGAATTAAAACATGTTCTATTTTGCCTACGCTCGTCATTAGGCAATTTTTCTCAATTGAAAAATTTTTTTTAACAGAAAGTAGGTGTTGAAGACAATAACGAATAAATAATTTGAACATTCAATATTTGTAGCGAA
Source organism: Andricus quercusramuli (assembly GCA_932178445.1). Taxonomy (NCBI): domain Eukaryota; kingdom Metazoa; phylum Arthropoda; class Insecta; order Hymenoptera; family Cynipidae; genus Andricus; species Andricus quercusramuli. The sequence goes on from CAKNXH010063286.1 coordinate 124,906, forward strand.
TATGTTCATATAAAGAGAGAATTTGCATGTAGGGATAAATGCGATATGAATGAATGGACATTCTGTAATAGAATCATGATGGATGCATGATGCTGAATTTTTATGACACTAAGTAATTTCTATATAGGTATGCTTTCAATATTGGATCAGGAATACGGACGTAAAAAGCCGGATGGCTACAATTTAATTTGTGAAAATCCGAGTATATGATCGTAAAAAGGATGATATTTCCTGATCGAAAACGGATGGTTACAACATTGCGCCAGATACATACGGACCATACTAGTTGATTTCTGATATGGGATACAGCATTCAAGTTATGCCTCTCTTATGCCATATAAGAATTTCTTAGATATAAGTGCAAGGAAAAATTTCTTTTATCATACAAATAAAATAAACATACATGAAATACAAAATTGTTCACATATTTTCAAAAATTAAGTTCATTTAATTGTGAATCTTGGAAAGGTTCTAAAATGATACTGAATACACATAGTGCCCTTCAACCAATCATAGGTATAATAAAAATTTTAACAAACTCTAACTACATCACTCGATTTCTATGCATTGTAGGCTTCAAAAAATAAAAATACGGAAATCTCAGCTGATCCTCTTCCCGAAATATCTTCAAATGAAATTTTTAGTTTTTTAATGACATTTAATACAGTAATGATTCACGTGAAATCATTAGCAAGCACTTTAATTACTTAATTGCCGAGTACACTTCAGTCTTTCAAACCAGATTCCGAAATTTCCTCAGTACTTACTTAAACAACTCTTTTTTCTTCAAGCGTTGCCTCTTTTATGTCAGAAGGAAAATTCCATCTTTGTAAACATCTGGCAATGTTTGTGAGTTTTCATAAACATGTTCCGTATAATATCCAGGTAAATACTTTTCACCCGGAGTACATCTCAAAAAATTTGCCATTTTCTTCATCTGATTGAATGATGCACCTGTGTTGACTTGAGAATATTCCAAAATTTCGGCAGAGAAGACTACATCTCTCTTCTTCTTTTTGTTCAAAATGTCTCTCTAGTACCGTAAACAGTGTTTGTTGCTATGCGTATCAATTTCTTATTTTAGTATCAAAGTACCGTTTTACTCTTGGTGTTTCTCTGCAAGTTTTTCTGAAAATTGTATCAAATTATCTTGAGCCTTAGCAATAGTTAAAAAAAAAATGATGAATACCTTGTCTACCCGGGTAAAAACATTTTGTCTTGATTTTGTCTCGAATGTCTTTAATATGTCTTTCGGACGATGATGTCTGGTTCCGTCTCACCAGCTAGACATTGGAGATATAGAGACTTTGCTTGCATTTATGACTGTTGACTGAGCCAAGACAAGACCAGGTTGACTTGTTTCAAGACAAGAAGTGTAAGTCCTGATAAATATAACGAATTTCTCTCAAAGAAAATTATATTGCCAGTTTGTGGCTTTAACATTTGCCAGGGTGAAAAGTAAAGAAGTTTTAGTTTGTAAATTTTATTGTCCATTATACTCCGGCCTCTATAAACTATGGACCCCACCGGCAGGGCCTGCCATTTCCAGGAATCAGGTAGCTAGGTGAGGACCAAGCAGTTGACATCTGCTAAGGATTAAAATTTTACAACCGATAAAACTTGTAATTTTGTAATAAATAATTTTTAAATAAGAAATTCGGAACCTGTCTGTCTCAACAACTGCAGGCATATAAAATTTGTGATGAAAAGATTAAAACTGTCATTTTCTAGAAGTATCTAGTGAACTGTTGGAGATAGGAAAAAATGGACATCGTTTTTAGATTCACCATCCAAACAACATAATTATTGCGTATAAATGAAATTATTAACACATAAACAATAAATACCATGAAGATAAATAATATAATCATTCTATCAAGTTTGAAGCGGATTAGCGATGATCCTCAAGGCATGAATTTTTGTCTCCAAGTCAAAAATATTCGTCCTAAGACATCAAGAATAGTATGGTTCCGTCTCACGAGCTAGACATACAGAATGACTTGGAATTGTCTTGGATTGGTCTTTACCCAAGACAAAATCAAGACCAAATATTTTTACCCGGGATTCCTTGAAAATACTTATCAACGATCTTTATCGATTTTCTTGAATCATTAATTAATTTTTCCGTTTTGGACTACTGTGTGATAATTAAAACAGCATAAAGTCCATTATATTGATTAATATAGATAGATACTTGACTTTCGTGATTCTTATTTCTTTAATTTTTATATGACCCTTAAATGTTCCTGTTGAGCATATATTGCTATTGTCCCTGGACTGTTTCAGCAACTTTATCTCTTCATAATTTGGCATATTTGGTGAAGGACTTTTGAATTTCTTTTTCCGTGTTCCGAAATGTTCCGCAAACGATGAAAATTTGAATCCAGCTATTCAGAAATACTCATTTATAAGATTTTCGATTTTTTGGTTATACAAAAAGATTGTGCCGATTTTTCTATTTAATTTTCCGATAAAGGCATTTTCACAAAAAAGATTCGATGTGAGGACATCAGAAAACTATCAGAACCTTCTTGATAACGAATGCTATCAATAGTGGTACTAGTCGACAGTTTTTAAGCTATTATTGAGTTTGAAATGCATATGTATCATTTTGCATCAAACAGCGGTCATTTCACGTGCATGGTCTGCATAATAAATATAATTGAAAAAATGAAAATTTGATTCGATGATATTTCGTGAACAGGGTCAGCTGCGATTTTCGTGTTTTTATTTTTTGAGAGCATACGAATGAAGTGCCGTAGCGAGATTTCATTGACATTTTCATCAAAACTGTGATTGCATTAGTTGAAGCTTACTCTGACACACAGGTACACAAAAAAATTGCATGTCCGCTCAACCAGACCACCATACATATATGCCTTTGAGCTCGCTGAACACAAATCTGGTGTCAGATTTGCTCTATCATGTCATGTTTTTAAGAAAATTTGACTTTTTGGTCATATTGAAAAAAAAACATAGGATGCGAACCTGATGTTCTAAAAACTTCTTGCGCACCTTAAAATAAAGGTTAAACTTTATACTTTAGGGTGATTATATAAAAAAAAATTATTTGCGTTACCTATCTTAATCAGTAAAAGCGATTGGCTAGGTGCGTACTCACTCTTGAAGACTCTAACATATTGTGGTTTAGAAGTTGATTTGATTTATTTGTGAAATTTTGAAACCGTACAGTAATGAAAGTGATTTCGTCTCTGACTTTTCTACCAAAGGCGATTATCTATTATTTTCTATTCTTCAAAGAGCGCACCTTAATAGAGGTATTTGAAGATCGTTCCTTGAAATCGTGTAAATCCACTAAATGATATATTTTTTAAATTGTTTTCAAACTGTAAAAGCCTCAGTAAAATGGCTAAAGACTTGAAAGAACTTTGCAAGAACAGACTCCTCACATACTATTATCTCGCCCTTGGCAAGAAGAGTAATTTTCAGATATGAACGAAGCTTTGAGAGATTATGGGTCGAATTATCTTCACTCATGTATTATCATGCTGGCAAATTCTAATAGCCATCGAACAGTATCAGGGATTTTGCAAATCGTGTTTCCAATCGTCGATCCAGAATCCCGAGGTGCGTACATTAGCGTTACCTGTTCTATCGTGCTTTGGCTTTGTTTCGGTTCATTAAAGCGCGGTTTCTAAATCAACACGATGTGTACCATCCTTCAGAAAATGTACGGCTGGCATAGAAACTGGTGGGGCAGGAATGTGGTACTCTCCGTTGCGCAAACAATTTGCAAACACAGACTCAAGCTCGTTAGGTGTGTAAACAGAAATTTTCGTGGAGAGGAAAGATAAGAGGCTGATAAAGAATTGGCAACATTTCTTGAGTCAAAATTTCATGCATTTTCCCTTTTTTCATCCTCACATCAAGGTAACAAATTATAAGAGCGCACCTGTTCTCATGATTGCTTAAATCATCTTAATTTGTAATCAAGGAAAAATAAATTGTTCATTATTCAGTTCAACTACTAAAATGCAGTAGAATTTGTAGGATTTGAAACAAATCCATAGAATATACTAGAATCCAGAGGAATTCCGAAAATCATCAATTCAGTTAAAATCATTCGAAGGTATCATTTCAGGAGAATTTATTTTATTGCATCAACATTTAGAAGAATTCACTAAAAGCGACTGCATTTCACTCAATTCGGATAAAATTAAGTTGAATTAGTATTATTTAATAGAATTTGCTTTTGCACGAATATTCGGATTTTCCATTACGACTATACACGGTCAATTGAATACAGTATCGACTATAAATTTCTGCCATTGATTATAGAATTTTCTGAAATTTAATAATAATAATTCTGTCGAAGTCAAAATATGAATATAGAATTCTCTGGAATTCATCTTAACTCACTATCATTTCCTACAAGTTTATTTCAGGAATTTTATTTCAGAACAATATATTTATTTTAAATTTTATTCTATAGGAATTATATTTTTATTTTATATCATTCAGTGTAATGAACAAAATCCCACAAAATTCAGTATACTTCATTAGAATTCACTATCAAACCGACTATGATTCTCTAGAATTGATTATGAAATCCATTTATATTCGGTGAAAATTCTTGAGAATTCAGTTACAAATTCAGTGAAAACCAATGACATTTTTGGAAATGCACTAGAATTCCCTATTTTTTTTACTAAAAGTTACTATAATTGATTATAGAATTCCTTGGAATTCAGTTAACTGCTGCAGAGTTTAGTAGGATCCAATAGAAATTATTTGTAATTGATTGAATTCCCTATCTTTGACTATAAATGTTTAGAATTAACGATATTATTTATTTCAGTGATACAGAATTCAGTAGAATCCTCTAGAATGAGTAAAATCTAGTCAAATTCACTATAATTTGAAAAAATACAGTAAATTCCAAAATAATTCTGGAGAATTTCCTAAATTTCACTATAACTCTATAAAACTAACTAGAAACTACATTAATTTCCCTGAAGTTCAGTAGCAATCAGTAGGTAGATTTCTCTTAATTTGATTAGAATTTTCAACAACTCATCATTAAAATTGAGTTTCAAATACTGGGTGCCTCTAGATTTCATTATAATTCACTATAAATAAGTTGATTGCAGTATATTTAACTTAAATAATTCAAATTAACGAATTAACTTTCATTTACTCGTGCTCAATGGCAAATTGACAAAAATCATGCATGGCACAAGAATAACAATATTGCATCAAGCAAGGCCCTATATAATTATAATTTCACTGCATTATTTTATTTAAATTATCCTTGAAAGTACATAATCTCCGATTATGAATGAACCCTAGAAACAATATAAAATTTTAAAAAATATTTATATTCTGGACATATTCTCAATTTCAAGACTATTATAGAGAATAGTGTCCTTTTTTTGTAATTGCATGATGAATATTGCTTTTTATGATCGGTGAAGGATTACTGAATAAATCCTGTACCACACCGTCTACCACCAGTCATTATTAATCTCTTTATTCCCAGTGTTATATGGAGAAATTATTTTCAGTCGAACGAAATAAATATATTCACTGTACGTTACGATTTATCATATAATATTATATTATATTATAT
>CAKNXH010063287.1:173-17127 GCA_932178445.1 Andricus quercusramuli
CGAGCTTTGACACTGTTGACGGACTGACGGAGACGAACAGCAACAGACTTCTAAGTTTTCACGTTTGTATCACTGGACATTGATTCTAGTTACTTTCTAGTAACAAATTAGATATTTTCTTCGCGTCATATTGTATAACTGAAATCACTAGCCACTAGGTGGCGCTACCTGTTCTAGTCAAAGTACCGCGAAAATTCAAATTCCATAAATTAACAATTCCTTCATTTATACCAATTAATAATGAATGTTTATATTTTATTCAGGAAGCGGAGTAGAAACGTCAATTGTTCAGCTGGAAGGGATAAAATAAAATATTTTTCTCACTGGTCACTTTGTCTTGCGTAGTTCTGAATTTCACAAATACGTATAAATGTCATTGTTTATACTGGAAGAACGTTTTAAACTACGTGTTTTCATAATTTTGTATATTTTTACGCAGAATTATTAAATCTTCAATTAGTAAAGATAAATTCTGAACCAAAAATGAAAAAAATAGTTTTTTCAACCAAAATGATGAATTTTTATACAATAAAGGAAATTTTCAACAAAAAATGGAATAATTACAATTTTATAGTTTTAAAAAATAAAAATTTTCACCAAATTGTTGAATTTTGAACTATAGAAATGAATTTTTAACCAAGAGAAAAATCTTTTCAACCCAAAGTGGAATAGTTGAGTTTCCATTAAAAAAAAAATTATTTTCAACCACTGAAAAACGAATTTTCGACAAAATAGTCATATTTTCTTCATTGAAATAGATTTTTATCTCAAAAAAACTTGACTGTAAATAGAAAAGTTAGATTCTCAGTTCAAAATATTATCTTCAACCAAAAAAAAATAGAATTTTCAACTAAAAAATGCAAATTCTCAACAACAGAAATACAATAAATACAATGTGAGTTGCAAAGAATGAACTTTTAACAGTAAAATTAATTTTCAACAAGATAGGTAAATTTTAAACGATATTCATGAATTATCAACAAAAACAGACATGTTCTACCAAAAAAGGATTAGTTAAATTTATATTGAACAAAAAATTACAACCAATGAAAAATGAATTGCCAACAAAACATTTAAATTTTTATCTAATAAAATTAATTTCTGTCTGAAAAAAATTTTCAACTAAAAATCGAATATTTAGATTCTCAGTTTAAAATATAATTTTCAACAAAAAAAATCGAATTTTCAACTAAATAGTTCATTTTCCATCTAAATAAAAGCATTTGCAACTAAAAAAGATAAAGTTTCAACCAAGAATAGAATAGTTAAATTTCCACCAAAAAACAACGATTTTTCACAAGAATGTTGAATTTTCAACAGAAAGATGAAAGTTTAAACGAGAAAATTAATTGTCTGCTTGAAATAAGGCTATTCTTTAACAAAATGAACAATAAAAATTAATTTTTAATTGAAAAATAAATTTTCAACCGAAAATTGGACAATTAAATTTTCAGCCAAGAAAGTTAATTCTTAACAACAAAAAATTAATTTTCAAAGATATAGTTCAATTTTGAAGAAAAGAAATGCATTTTCAACAAAAAAAGAAAAATTTCCAACCAAAATTATATAGTTACATTTTCAGATAAAAAAGTGGTTGTATTTTCAACCAAAAAGATGTATTCTCAACGAAAAAAGTTGAACGGACGAATTTTCAACAAATTATTTAAATTTGGAAATAAAAAAGATCGATTGTCAGCCAGAAGTGAAATTGTTAAATTTTCAATTTAAAAAATCGAGTGCAACCTAAAAAATTAATATTTAACAAAATAGTTCAATTTTCAACGAAGAGAAGAATCTTCAATGAATAAAATTAATTCTAAACAGAATATTTCACCTCTGAACGACGTAGTTGAGTTTCTAACTGAGAAAGATTTAAATTTCAAATCGGAAACACGGCAAAAAAGTATAATTTTCTGCAAAAATGGTTGAATTTTTAAACAAAAAAATTTTTCAGTCAAGAAGGAAAAAAAATCAACCCAATTGTTGAATTTTCAAGATAAAGAGACGCATTTTCTACAAGCAGTTGCATTCCTGATGGAAAAATGGCATTTGTTAATTTCTTCCAGAAAAAAAAAGAAAACTTTTCAATACTTTTACTTTGAAACGTTCTTTCAATAGACAATGTTATATTTGCGAAATTCAGAACTACGCAAGAAACACTAACGAATACCCATATTATTAAATTAATTTCTTTTAAACTGAATTACTTATATTTTCAGTTCATTCTGGGAATCAACTGGAAACTTTTATTAATAATTTCTGTAAAAAAGGTAATTTTTCATTTATACAATTTGAATTTTCGCGGAACTTTGGCTATAATAGTCAGCGCTATCTAGCGGTTGCTAGCCCTAGCACCCTAACCCCCTACTCTTTCACTCCTTGTCAGACAGCTGTGCGAACCGTGTGACGTGCGTGTGCATTTTTCCCATTTTCCTCGTGCTAAAAAATATCTTGTAAAATCACAAAAAATAATCAAATATGGCCCTGACCCCCGCAACTAAACAAAAAATTGGCGTTGTTTTGAACGCGTCGAAAGTTGTGTTTCACTGGGGATTCATTCCTATGGTTTTATATCTAGGTAAGATTTTGAGGTTATATTCGTGTTGAGGTCTTAAAATGTATATAAAAACGATGAAGATTAATTACATTTTTTGTTGCAGGGTTTAAAAAAGGAGCAGATGCTGGAATGCCACCACTTTCTGTTATGAAGTAAGTATTTTTATATTAATTATTCATTTTTTGTTAGAAATAAAAATAAAAGATCTGTACAGAAGTGTCTAGAAAATTCGCTATACGATTATAATTGAAAATCTTACAGTTTAAAGCCTTCAAACTTTAAATTAATTTTGAAAAGCTTTGAGTTTAAATCAAGAATCTTGAATATTCGTAAATTAATGCCTTAGTAGCTAAATAGTTTCTACTAGACCGGGAAATCGAGAAAACCCGAAATTTTATTCACCGGAAAAAGTGGGAAATTCCTGGGAATTTGATTCAGTGAGCGGGATTTTTCTCTCGAATTTCTAATGTTAGGGTGGCCGCTGAACCTGGAATTATTAGGGAATTTTTATATGCCTGGAAATGCCAAGGAATTTTTGGAGAGCGTACTTCATTTTTTTTTTAAATTAAAATATCAAATTAAATAAAAAATGATTCTTAATTTGTTAAAGTGATTTATATTACTGTATTTAACTATTTTGTTTAAAATTCGTTTTTTTTTGTGTGCAAATAATGTTTTAACTGAAAATTTAACTATTCTCTTTTGGGTTGAAAATTGATGTAGTTTGTAGAAAATTCTTTTTTTTTTTTTTAATATTCGTCATTTTAATTGAAAATTCATCTCTTTGTTTAAAAAATGAGCTATTAGTTAAAAATTCGTTTTTTATTTGGCTGACAATTAATTTTTTTGTGTGCTGGATATTTAACTATTCCAGTTGAAACTTTAACTGTTTTGTACATTTTTTGTTGTTGAACATTTATTAGTTTAAACTCAAAACGTAACTATTCCAATTTTGGTAGAAGTTAATCTTCTGGAAATTCAGCTATGGATTCCAGTTAAATATTCATCAGTTTAGTTAAAAATTCATCTTCTTGGTTTAAAATTCAACTATTCCACATGAAAATTCATCATTTAAGTTCAAAATTCAACTATTTGGTTTAAAATTTATCTGAGAGTCAATTGGATGACAATAGATTTACCGAAACTTTATTTACCAATGGCGACTCATTGACGAAAAAATATATTTTTGTTCAATAAATATATTTTTTATGGATTGAAATGTTTATTAAATTCTCATGTAAATTTAATTAAATATAGCATTTTTAACACTTGATTTCAATACAGAATTCGTGTTTTTCTTGAATTTTCAACAGTTGGATTATTACCAGTTTAAAATTCGATTTCAATCTGCACCTGTTGAAAATTCAATTTTTGAAAACTCAAATTTTAAATGGATGAAAAATTGAAAACTAAATGTCAATTTCATTTCAGAAGAAGGGAATATAAGAAAATCCCTGTTCCAAGTCACAATTCGTCACAGAGTTTTTGACATGAAGCGGAATTTCGGAAATAATTTTAATTCTGATTTAGGGGAAGGGAATTTTAAAAAATCCTTTCTCAAATGCAGAATTATAATTATTTTTCAAAGTTTCCTGTTTCAAATCAGAAATCTTTGAAATCTCTTGTAACTTTGAGAAATCTTTAAAAATCGTTTGAAATTATTCAAATCTTCTGAATAATTTTAAACATAAATAATTAAAAATTTAATCTTTTCAGATTACAATGCAAATTAATTGAGTCTGAAATTATTCATAAGTCTAAAAATCTAACCAAATTAATTTTTTTTTACAGCCTTTTATGGGCGTGAGCTTGGCAGCTGAATTCCACATTTTAAGAATGGCCAAACAAACTCAACAACATGGATAGATTGCCTCTACCTCTTTATTTCAATACTTGTAATATTTTAAGGCACTGAGTAAATTTTAAGTTTCTGTTACTAAACTTGTCCTTATTTATTTAATCCTTCCTTTAAGTTATAGTTATATTCATTTGAACTTCCCGCCGGTATTCTGTAAATTCAAAATGGTGGATTAAATTTCGCCCGAACTGTAGAAGATGGCGCTTTAATTAATTTCCTCGTTTCGGCGCACGTGGAGCATGTTGTCTTCGCAAAAAAGCAGAAATTGTTATAAAAAGATTCACAATACAGTGATCAAATAACATATTCAGTGTGCAAAAAAAAGTATTATACAAAATATATCATAGTTATTTATTACATTAACTCATTTCAAGGTAAGTCTTCGAGTTTTCCCTTTTCTAACCTCACTTTTTGCTCCTCCAGCTGCTCGTGTTTCTACGCGTCAGTCGTATTTTCAATAGTTTTAAGAATTTAACTATTTTGAAGGGTATCAAAAAAATATAATTCGATTCCTTATTTACTTGTTATTGAGGAGTTGGTAAAATGGAACTTGGTTTGTTCATTTTTATGGCTTAAAAAAATAATCACGTGCTCGTAAAAAACAAACATTTTCGGGGGCTTTAATTTTTGGATTATTAAAGGGCTCATGTTAAGTGTAGTTAACAGTGATTTGAAATAGACATTTTTTTATAGATGTCGGTCGTTTCGTCGAGGGTCAGTAGTGTGGCCTCGATTTTGAAAACACCTGGTTCTAGATCATCACTTCTTAATCAACCGAAGCGGATTCGGTTCAAGCTTCCAGATGATCTTAAAAATGTTCTTCTGAATTTTGAAACCGATGCTTATTGCCAAACCTATAAAGATTTGGTATGCATATTACGAGATTCAGTTCTAAAGGTACGTTTCCGAATTATTTTTTAAGGTCGTACTTTTTTTTTTTTTTTTAATTGTTAACTCTTTTGAGTTTATTCAAATGTTTTAAATAACTAGAACATTGTACTCGCACTAATTACCCTTTCCTGCGGGAGAAAAAACTTATCATTTTCCGAAAAAGGGATAGAATAAATTTTCGAAATAGATTTTATGGAAAGTCTCATATGATTTTAGAACGTTTTATGTAATTTGCAAAAATTTCTCTAATTATGGCGAACAAATTCCACTAAATTTAATACAAGTGACACAGTTTGTTTTTTAATTTGTATACAGTTCTTTAAAAATAGCATGTTGGTACTTTCAATATTTTTTAATATTTAAAAACATAAAAAATACATTTTCAAGGTATTTTCGGAAAAGTTATTTTAAACTGTTTGAATTTGTATCGAATTTTCTATCACATTTGTTTTACTGCTTTTTAAAAATGAGACTTGTAAAGAAATGGTTCCTTTTTTAATTATAACACAAGTTGTTTTTTTACGAAGGAAATTTTTTTATTTTACTGCATTTATGAAAAATGACAAATTTTAGTACTAAAATAATAAATATACCATTTTTTAATCTTTTACAATTTCCAATTTATTTTATTTCTTTTGTTTTATTTCTCAAAAACTATAGTTAAATTTTAGGTTTAGTTGGCGAAACTAAATTCTTATTTTTACGCCAAGTACGTTCAAAAAATGGACTTTTCTCAACAACGGGTCAGGCGATAATTTTTAATTTAATTTAAAAAATTTCGTGGTACAACGTGGAATCAGAATTAACCAGAAAATCCCATAAGTAGACACTTTTTATTAAAAATTTGGTTCATTTCCACCGTTACCTGTATTTTTTTTCTTTTCATTTTGATACTTAAGTAATAAATATAATAATATTGTATAGGTTTCTTTTGGACAATTTTTCTTTATTCTTATTGCATTATTTTCATTGAAATAATTTTTTTTTAAACTCAAAGTTTTCCGCTGACGATTTTTTTTTGTTCTATTAAGATTTCGAACTTCTTTTGACACCTTGATCCTGTCGTATGAAATATTTAATTTTTAAACTCGACACTTTGAATGTTTTCTACATTTTTCGAGATGAATATTGAATACCTTCTAGGAAGAAAAATGGAAAAAGGTGGGATTTTCAGGGAATATAAAACAGTTTTAGATCTTATCGCCCTGTAAATTTCACGTGCATTTTTCTGAAATTGTATACATTTACTTCCATAATCACATCCGTATATAATTAAAAAAATGTAATCTATCACTACTATGCGATAACCTCATTTTTATAAGCCTGTAACAGCATTCATTTTATACAAAAAAAGTACAAATTTTTTGTTTTTATGAGTTACTTAACTTACAGAACTCATTAATTAAACACTTTAATCAGTAAATTTGTAGTTCACGATATTTTTTGTAAAGAAAAATAAATTAAACAAATACTTTAAATTTAGTGCTATCTTATCACGAAAGTCAACGTAAACTTGTTCCTACCAAATTGTCAAGCCTCAAAATAGCAATTGTTTAGTAATTGTCAAAATTGTTATTTTGGGTATTCTGTACAAAACTCATTAGTTCAGGATTTTAATCAGTAAATTTGCAGTTAGTTAAATTTCTCAAAATATTACATTTTTTATTAAATTGAGCGCTGCCAAGAAAACCAACTTCATCCTAGTCGTAACCAAATTCCAAACCTCAAAATAGCAATTTTTAAAGAATTTTCAAAGTCTTAATTTTAGGGTAAAGAAACAAGGTACTAACGCGATTTTTATAGGATAATTAGATGAAGGACTGACACATAAAACTCTGTAAATCTAGATTTTTCTGTTTTTCTCCTCAAGAGGTATTCATCTCGGAAAATATGGAAAACCAATCTAAAGTGTCCATTTAAAGAGAATTTTTTATATCACAGGTTTAATAAGTAAAAATGGTGGTCAAATTTTGGATAAAATAAGAAAAAATTATCCTTAGAATCTTAGATGATAGGTTTAGGTTTTAGGTTTTCAAAAATAATTATTTAAATAGGGCAATGAAAAAAATTTAAATGTTAAGTTCTCAACTGTTGTAAAAATATAAATTTTGATTGATACTTGACAATAAGTTAAATTTTACATTAATAAATTGTCGTTTTTTTTACTTTTATCATACACATAAATGTGATATTCTTCTTAATACTTCAAGTAAATCTGAATTTTTAATTATGTGTCTTAACAAAGTTCAATAATTTTTTAAAAAATTTGCAATCTTTCAAATCTATAGCAAACATTTTCAGAAAAATGTTTAAAAACGGTTTATCGCCCTACAGTTATACTGCGCCACGTCCCATGACTGTCAAACTGAGAAAATTAGGTTCAAAATTTGAATATAATTAATTTATTATTATTATTAATAATTAATTTTCCTGTGTCAAAATGTTAAATGTCAAAACAGGGTGGTCGTAGGGCATGGAAAACCTGGAAATCAGAGAATTTTATAGCAAAGGAGAAGTCAGGGATTTTCAAGAAAAAATCTTCCAAAAGTAGATTTTGTATTGTGGTAAATTAATTGTAAGAAAATATTTTTAAAGATTTTAGAACATTTCAAATGGTTTCCTAAGTTTTCAGAAAAAAATGTAGAATATTTTAAAGAAAAATTGTTCAATTTTCAAGATTAAAAAATTTGATAAAAATTTCGAATAAGTTTTAGAGATATTTAGAAGTTTTAAAGAGATACAAAAACCATTTTGAACTTGAAATTATTTCATTAAATTTCAAACAAAATTTAGATTTTTTAAGATTTGGAACAAAAAAATTATTATTTTACCAAATTTATTTTAAGCGATTATTTAAAAAGCTTTCAAAAAGTTCCAAAAGATTTCCAAAATTGCCAAAAAAGAATCTAGATGATTTCAAGACAATTTTAGGAATAATTTGAGTCAGTTAAAAATCTATTTCGGAATTTTAGAAGTTTTAAAGATATTAAAAATATTTTAAAACTTTGGAAATTTTATTTTTTCCGAGCGTTAAAATATACTGAATAACTTTTAAAATGTCTCAATTTTTGCCTAAAATTTGGTAAAATTCTGAAAATTCAAAAATGTTTATTAGAAATTTTCTATATACTATTTTGACATATCTAAAATCTTCAAAAATCGTTCTAAATGTTTTCAAGAAACCTAAAAAAAGTATATTAATAAAACCTTAAAGCAAGTTAACAAATAAAAGTTAAGTAAATAGTTGTTCGAAATTTGTTTCCCCTCTATATATAATTGCCCTAAATTTTGTTTACTTTTTTAAGTAAAAAATCTTTTTCGTTGAGAATTCATATTTTTTTGTTGAGAATTTATCTACCTGATTAAAAGTAAAACTACTTCGTTAAAATGACAATTTTTTGTTGGAGATTTATCATTTTAGTTTGAAATTCGTCTTCTTTGGTAGAAAATTAGTCTTCTTGGTAAAAAAAATGCATTTGTTTCGTAAAAAGTAACTTTTTTGTTGAAATTTCATATTTTCGGGTTAAAAAGTTAAGACTGTTTTGTAGAAAATTCGTCTCTTTTACGAAACATTATTTTTTGGTTAAAACCACAACTGTTTGAAAATGATGAACCTTTTTCGTTGAGGATTCAACTATTTTATTGAAAATTTGTATTTTTGCTTGAATTCAACTGTTTTTTAATTTAAAATCAAAATCTTTCTGGATTGAAGTATCAAATTTTTTTTCAAGAATTCATGTTTCTCATAAGAAAATTTAACTATTTGTTTAAAGAATAAGTTTTTTATTGAAATTTTGATTTTACATCTCAAATTTTCAAGGATATTAATTTTCTCAAGAATCGTAGGAAAATTATATTTATATAACCTTAAAAACAAATAAACAGATAAACCTTAAAAAGTAAATAATTATTAGAAATTTTTATTTTGTGTCAAAAATTCTTTTTCCCCCTCAAGTCGAAAAAATACACCCACGCGCAGTACGCGATTGAAAATGCTACTTTTAGTAAGTAAATTGTATGTTGTTTTTAATCTTTCTTTGAACTACTTTGTTATGAATTTATTCGTTGGTTGAAGGTTCATCTGTTTGTTGGAAAATGTTACTATTTCGTTGAAAATTTATTAATTTTTGTTGTTGAAAATGTATTTTTTTCTACTGGAAACTTACCTTCCATCCTTGATTGAAAATTTATCATTTTTATCTGAAAATTCAACTATTTATTTAAAAGGTTATCTTTTCGGTAGAAAATTAATCTTCTTGGTTGAAAATACCAACTATTACTATATGGTTGAACTTTTACATATTTGAAAAAAAAATCAATAATTTAGTTGAAAAGTCATATTTTTTAGTCGAAAATTCAACTATCTTGAAAAAACTCGTTTTTTTTTTGCTTAAAAATTCAACCATTCGGTTGCAAATGTAACGACTTAGTTAAATTTTGTTTTTGGTTGCAAATTGAAATACTATTTAGTTTTAAATTCATCTTTTTCGATTGAAAATTAAGTTCTTTTTTGTTAATTCATTTGGGCGGGTTTAAAAGTCAACTGTTTCAACTACTTTGTTGAAAACATGAAAATATCTTACGTAAGCAATTATTTTGAATAATGATTAAAATCTTCTCCTTTTCTGATATACAATAATTTGGAGAAAAATTTTTATTATCCCAGCCCACCAAAATCGTTTCATCTGAAATATAAAAATAATTTTTCCAGGACAATGAACTTCTTTCTTTATTAACTGATATACGGCAATGTATATCGCTGCTCGATGAAAGGCATAAATTATTAATCGAAGCTTTATTGAACATACCATGGACAAATCGAAGTTTAGAAGTAACTTCAGCCTACAAAAAATTTGTAGAAGATCTAATGTGTGTACACGTTTATCACTCAAAGTTTGTGATGGAGAAACTAGTTCTAAGACTTAAACCGGGTAAATAAACAGCCATCAATTTAAAAAAAAAGCAATAATGATAAAAAAACTCGATATTTATTTAAACTATTTTTCTAGCAAATGCGTCAGACACTGAGTGGGAAGATGGAAAACCTAGGACTGAGGATGTACAAAGATTAAATCATATTCACGATATTCTCCGAAAATTTTTAACAGTGATTCCTATGTAAGTATTGATTTTTCATTTATTTTTTTATTTGCTTGCTAAAGTATAAAGACAGGTGAAATAATTTATTTTTAAATTATTTCCCATTTCAACAATATAAATTGTTCTTGGATTAAGAGTCGTCCATAAATTACGTTACCAATTTGAGGGGGGGGGGGGGGGGTAACGTTACGTACCTAAATAACGTTGAGTACGTTCCTTGATAATTAATTTTAAGAAAGTTAGAAAATTACTTTCTTATTTCCGTCTTTTTCCCTTTTAAAAGACTATCTCTTTTTCTCCTGGTTTCAAGAAATTTTCCCTTTTTCTGGACTTTTCGATTAAATTTTTGTTTAGGTTAAAAATTCCATTCGGAGGAAAATTTAATTATTTTGTTGAAAATGCAACTATTTTGTTAAAAAGTCATATTTTTTGGTAAAAAAGTCGAGAACTTTGTTGAAAATTGAATTACTTTGTTAAAAATGTATATTTTTGGTTGAAGATTCATCTCTTTAGTAACTTTGATTGAAAATTTAACTATAATGTTGAAAATTCGTTTTTTGTTGTTGTTGAAAATTAACTTTTTAGAACTTTTTAGAACCGAAAATTTAACTTTTACTTTTGTAGTTACAAATTGATATTTTTTAGATAACAATTCAACTATTTGATTGAAAAGTTTTCTTTTTTAGCTGAAAATTCATGTATTCTTCTGAAAAATTGTGTTTTTTGGTAGAAACTTAATCTTCCTAGTTAAAAAGTCATATTTTTCGTTGAAAACTCATCTTTTTGGTTCAAAATTTAACTATTTTCTTAAGTCATATTTTTTTATTGCATTCAACTGTTTTTTAATCCAATTAGAATCTTTTTTGATTGAAATATCAATTACACTCTTCGTTCAGAATTCATATTTTATATTTAAAAATTCAATTACCTGGTTAAAAGTTGAACTACTTTGTTAAAAATCAATTTTGTTGTGAAGATTCATCATTCAAGCTGTTGAAAATTCATGTATTTTGTTGAGGATTTAACTATTTTGCTGAAAATGCGTCTTGTTTGACTGAATTCGACTGTTTTTTTAGTCAAAATTAATGTTTGGTTGAAATATCAAGTATTACAGGTTTCGTTGAGAATTCATCTTCTCGATTGGAAAATTCAATTGCATTTTAGAAAATTCGTCTTTTTGGCTTGAAAAATCGACAATTTGGTGGAAAATAAAATTATGAAGTTGCAAATTAACTTCTTTGTTAAAAATTCTCATTTTCGAGTTGAAAATTACATTTTTATGTAGAAAATACGTCTTTTTTGGTAAAAAAAAAATACAACTGTTTGTTTGAAAGCTCATATTTTTGGTTGAAAATTCAACTGTCTTGGTAGAAAATTCAACTATTTGGTTAAAAATTAAACTATTTGAAATTAACTACATGAAAATTCGTCTTTTTGGGTAGAAAATTAATCTTTTTTTTTTTAATTCATTTTTTAGGCTGCGGATTCAACGAAATCAACTATTTTTTCAAAAATTCACCTATTTTTGTTCAATGTAACTGGTAGAATATTCATGTTTTTATTACAAATTAATTTTACAAACTGAAAATGTTAATATTAGTAGATGTTACAATTTGGTAGAAATTTAATCTTCTCAGTTGAAAATTCGACGGCTTGATTGATAATTTATGTATTATTTTCGAAATTCTTTTTTTTTGGTAGAAAATCAATTTTTTGTGGTTAAATTCAACAGTTGTGTTTATAATTAAACCGTTTTTGGTTTAAAATGAGATTATTTTTTAGTTCAGATATTAACTGTTATATTTTTCGTTGAAAATTCAATTGATTTGTTGAAAGTTAAACTGCTTATTTGAAAAATTCACTACTGGGTAGATAATTAACTTTTTTTTTTAGTTCATAGTGTCGGTGTGAAAATTCACATCTCTTTATTTAAAATTATATTATATCTTCTTGAAAAATTATTTTTGTAGATTTAAAATTCAACTATTTTTCTGAGTCATCTTTTTTGGTACAAAATTTAACTATTTGGTTGAAAATTCGTCCTTTTGAATTGAAAGTTCATCTTTCTTTTTTACTTAAAATTTAAATCTTGTTTAATTAAAATACGAAATATTAAATCTTTTGTTGAGAATTCATCTTTCTTGCTTTGAACTGAACTATGCTTCTCAATAGAAATGTGAAAAACGCAGAATAAACGTAAGATTCGTGAGTATTCATTGGCTTCTTCATTTGGGGGGGGGGGGGGGTATACTATTTTCAACGAGGATTAAATTTTTTTTCAAAAATTGGTAACGTAGTGTATTGATGATCCTATTATGGGATGTATTGGATTCTTATTATATATAATTTTTCTTATGAAGATGTTATGTATCTTTTTTAGGTCCCAAGATCTTTTGTTACAAGTGCTAACATCAGCATATCCCCACATATCTGCTGGGACGCATTCACACGAATTATACGTTTATGCTTTACTTCAAATTGTGGAATATGCACCTTACCTTCGAAGGAGCATACTGCATTTAATAGTGCACAGGTATATTTATCTTAAATATCTCTTAAATTTAACAATTTGGTAGAAAATGGATGTTTTTCATAAAAATTTATTTTTTCGGTTTAAAAATTGAATGGCTTTGTGGAAATTTCTTCTGTTTTGGTTGCATTTAATTGTTTTTTATTTAAAATTCAAATCTTTGTAAGTTGAAAAATCAATATTTCCATTAACAGGACTACCACTCTTTTACCTCTCCGAAATAGAAATCTCACTTGATTCACTTTCTTTCAATAAACTCAAACAGAGAACTTGAGGATGTATGAAATCTATGAAATTTTTTTCAATGCCTTTGAATCCTTTTGAATTCACCCTGAACTCTTTGAAATTACCTTGAAACCCACTGAATTCAAGAGATCTTTTTTGGATACAATTTGTTTCATTCACCCTGAAGACGTTTATATTTACCTTGACTTTTTTATGAAGTTTATCGGATTCTTATTCACTAACTCGATTCACTCTCATTTATCTGAATTCAATAGAATTTTTTTGGATTTAAAAAATTTTCTTCTATTCACTAGAGTTATTTTTAGTTTATCTTCATTTCGTGTGAATATCATCGAATTTTCTTGAATTCCCTTGAATTCTTCTAAACTCACTGAAATTTTACTGAAATCAATGGAATATTTTGAAATTTTCCAATTCATTTGAATTCCTATGGACTTCACTCCGAATTCTTTGGAATTCTCTTGATTTTTTAAAAATTAATTTGAATTCTTCTAAATTCTTTCAATTGTGCTGAATAATTTAATGGTTTTTTTTTTAGATCCTCTGAATCTACCCTGAATTTTTGGGCAAAGAATTGTTTAAATACTTTTGAATCGTTTTCAGTTTTCTTTGATTTTTTAATTCACCTTGAATTTTTATGAATTGCATTGAATTTTTCTCGTTTACCTTAAACTCATCTAAATGTACTCAAATTTTATTTAATTCATAGGTTGATTTTTTTTAAATACATTCTTTTAAAGTGTAATTAATTTGATCGAAATCTCTCAATTCCTTCAAATTATTTTAAAATTAACTAAAATTTTACTGAAATCAGTAGAATATTTTGGATTGTTCGAATTTTTTTAGTTCTCTTGAAGTTTTATGATTTTCTTCGGATTCTTCTCGCATTCCTTACATTTTTCTAAATTGACTTGACTTTTATTTCATTCCTAGATTTTTTTTTATTTTTCGAATTTTTTTCAATTCTCTTAAATTTGGTTGAATTCGCCCTAGAGTCTGTTTACTCCCATTTTACGCAATTCTATGAAAAAAATTTTTTATAACATTTTGTATTATTATATTCTTGCAAATTCTTATGAATTTCAATCAAGTCTCTTGAATTCACTAGAATTATTCTAAATTCACTTCAATTGTACTGAAATCAGTGGAATATTTGGGATTTGAAAATTTTTTTCAGCTCATTTGATTTTATTTCGAATTCACCCTGAATAATTTTTTTTCAAAACTAATTTTTTAAGCTGAAAATTAAATAATTCTATTTTAGGTTGAAAATGTGAATTTTTTAGTTAAGAATTCCACTATTACATTTATCGCTGAGAATTCATTTTTTTTTTTTGTAAATTTAATCTCTTTTGTTGAAAATTGATTTTTTCCTGAAAATTTGACTATTTTGTTAAAAATTTGTCTTTTTTTGGTAGAAAATTAATGTTCATGGATGAAAATTCAACTATTTTGGTAGAAAATTAATCTGTTTTGTTTGAGCATTAAACTACTATATTGGAAATTCGTTTTTTTTTTTAGTTCAACTGCTTTTAATTTAAATCAAAATCTTTTTCGGTTTATATATTGGTTGAAAATTTAACTATTTTGTGTAACATTTTTTTCGATTGAGAATTAATTTAACTGAAAATTTAACGAATCCAGTTGAATATTTCACCATATTAGTTGAAAATTCGTCTATTTTGTTGAAATTTTGTTTGCCAACTGAAAATTTAAATATTCAATTTTTGGTTTAACAAAATTGTTAAATTTTCAATAAAAAAAGATGAATTTTCGTGCAAGAAGATTAATGTTCCAGCAAATTAGGCGCACTTTAAAATAATACATGAATTTTGAAGAAATATATTTAATTTCAAGGCCAAAAATATGAATTATCTACACAGAACTTGAATTTTCAACCCAGAAATGTGTTTTTTCTATCAGCAAGTTTAATGTTCAACCAAATAGTTTAATTTTCCGCTAAACTGTTGAAGTTTCAATCCAAAAAGATGACTTTTCTACAAAACAGTAGACTTTTTACATAAAAGTTTATTCAAAAGCAGTAGTGGATTTTCAACGATAATTATGAATCCTTAATGCAAAAAATATACTTTTGTTACAAAGTAGTTCAACTTTTAATCAAATAATCGACTTTTCAGCCAAAAAAGATGAATTCTCATCTAAACATATAACAGTTGTTAATTCAACCAAAAAATTGCGTTTTTAACCAAAAAGGATAACTTTTCAAACAAGAAGATTAAATTTCTACCAAGAAGGATGCATTTTCAATAAAATACATGTATTTTAAACCAAAAAGTTGAACTTCGAACTAAAAATGATAAATTTTCAATCAAATAGTTTAGTTTTTAACTGAAAAGGATGAATTTTTAACCAAAAATGGAATAGTTTAATTGTCAGTCTAAAAAATTTATTTTTGACCAAACCTGAAACGTATTTTCATCAAAATATTTAGGTAAATTTTCAACCAAAGATATGAGCTCTCAACTAAAAAAAAATGGATTTTTAAGAAAATAGTTGAATTTTTGTATGAAAAGGGTGACTTCTTAACAATGTAGTTGTATTTTAAACAAAATAATTAAATTTTAACCAAATGATAGAATTTTCAAACAAACGAGATGAATTCCGAACAAAAAATGTAATATTAGCCTTTTCAATGAAAAAAATTGAGAAATAAAATTTCTTTTTCAGGTTAGTGGAACTAGATGCGAGTGCCTCGCCTTCCGAAATTCACTCCTACGAAGAAGACGAAATGGAAGAGGACAGCGAAATCGACGGTGCAATATTTAGTCTAGACGATTCGACAGAAAAGAAACTTTCCACACCTCAAAAACGACAACCAATGAAACATCCGGCTGCTCGAACTCTCGACGCCTGTATAGAGCAGATGTTTGAGTTCACCTACGACTCGTGTCATATCGATGGAAAAATCGATGTCGATCCTCTCAAGGGTGTCTACAACGATCTCCTCCACATTTTCGAAGAACTTATCCTTCCCACTTGCGGACACCACGTCCAGTTTCTGCTCTTTTATGTCTGCAGCTTCAAAGTGGCAGTTGCCGAAGCATTTGTGAAATTTCTCTGGCAAAAAGTTTCGAATCCGAATGTGCCATACTTTTTGAGACAGCAGGCAGTTGCTTACATCGTGAGTTTACTGGCGAGGGCCACGTTTATCCCTCTCAGTTTACTTCAAGGCGTCTTGTCCGAAATGGCGTCTTGGGTCCATGCTTATATTTGCTCCCAAGATATGATGGAATGTGCCAATAGCGACGTACGAGTTCATGCTGTATTTTTTGCCATTTGCCAAGGGATGTTTTACCTGATAGCGTTCCGCCATAAGGATATGACGAATGGAAAGAAAAGTAAGTCGAAATTCATCTTCATAATTGCAGGGATCACAGTCTTTTCCGTATTCGCCTGCGTTTCCCTTTTTCTCTTTAAATATAAGATATTTTAAAGTACGATATTTAAATTATGCTGGAAATTCACTGAAATTATTAAGTCTACGTGGGAATCATTGTTCGTTTTACATCTGTAAAATTAATCGATTCAAAACGAGAATACAGGGTTCGGATTGTAACGAAACCAGTGGCTGTTCACGGATTTCAAATTCATTCTTCGTTTCTAATGAGTAGTATAATTCATTTATAAACAAAAAAATGAATTCTCAACGAAAGATTTAATATTTCGTATTTCATTCAAACAAGATTTATATTTTAAAGAAAAAAGAAAGATGAATTTTCAATTAAGAAAGATGATTTTTCTACCATAAAGA
>CAKNXH010063287.1:17137-27698 GCA_932178445.1 Andricus quercusramuli
ACTCAACAAAAGAGTTGAATTTTAAACCTGGAAAGATGAATTTTCAACAAGAATGTAATTTGTAATCAAGAGATATGAATTTTCAACAAAATTGTTGAATTTTCAGCAAAATTGTTGATTTTTCAACTAAGAAATATAAGTTTTTAACCAAAAATGGAATAGTTACATTTTCAGTTCGAAAAAAAATGTATTTTCAACTGGTTGAATTCAGCTAAAAAATTCAATGTTTGACAAAATAGTTAAATTCTTAACCAAAATTATGATTATTCAATAAAGAAGAAGAAATTTGAACTCAAAAAGACGAATTTTCAACGCAATACATGCATTTTTCCACATAACAGGTAAATTTTGCACTCGATACTATGAATTTCAACAAACAAACAAAATTATTTTTCTATGAAGTAGTTTATCTTTCAAATAAATAGTTAAACTTCTTACAAAATAGTTGAGGTTTCAACTGAAAAAGAGATGTTCTCAGCTAAAAAAGATAAGGTTTCAACCAAGAACGGAATAGTTGCATTTAAAGTTTAAAAAAATTAATTTTCAACAAAAAAATGAAATTTCTATGAATTGAATTTGACCGAAAAAGAAATTTTTTAAACAAAATAGTTTAATGTACAGGCTAAAAGGTGAATTTTCAAAAAAGAAGATTAATTTTGTACCCAAAAAGACGAAATTTCGACAAAATAGATGAATTTTCCACAAAAAAGTAAAATTTTTACCTATTTGTTAATTTTTCAAATATATATTTTAACTTTGAACAAAATAGTTGGATTTACAACAAAAAATATAATGTTTCAACCAAAAATGAAATCGTTACATTTTCAGTTTGAAAAATTAATTTTTAACAAAAAAATGAAACTTCTACAAATTAAATTGTACCAAAAAATACGAATTTTTAATGCAATAGTTGAATCCGCAGCCTAAAAGATGAATTTCCAAAAAAGAGGATAATTTTCTAACCAAAAAGACGAATTTTCAACAAAATAGATTAATTTTTCACAAAACAGTTGAATTTGTCACCTGGCACTGTGAGTTTTCAACAAAAAAGTTCTTTTTATTACCAAGTAGTTAATTTTTCAAATAAATAGTTAAATTTTTAAGAAAACAGTTGAATTTTCTACCAAAATAGTTTAATTTTCAACCCAAAAGTTGAGCTTCAACTGTATAGTTTAATTTTCTACCAAATTGTTGATTTTTCAAGCAAAAAGTACGAATTTTCTACAATTCATTTGAGTTTTCAAACCGAAATATGAATTCTTAACGAAACCTGTGATACTTTATATTTCAATCAAACACTATTTTAATTTGAAATGAAAATCTCGAATTCAACCAAATAAGTCGAATTTTTAGCAAAATAGGTGAATCCTCAACAAAATATATGAATTTTCAACCAAATAGTTGAATTTTCAAATAGAAAAGTTAAATTTTCTATTTAAAATACAAATTTTTAGCCTAAAATGGAATAGTTTTATTTCCAATTAAAAAAAAACTGGTTAAATTTTCCACTCTAAAGATAAATTTCAACTAAAATGAATTAGCAGTTGACTTTGCAATCATAAAAGTATATTCTCAATGAAAAGTGTAATTGATGATATTTTAACCAAAAAATATTTTATTTTAAGTAAAAAACAGTTGAATGCAATAAAAAAATATGATTTTTCAGGAAAGTGTTTAAATTTTGAACCAAAAAGATGAATTTGCAACGAAGAAGATGACGTTTTAACTAAGAAAATTAAGTTTCTACAAAAAAAAACACGAATTTTCAACAGAATAAATGAATTTTCAAATAAAAAGGAAAATTTTTAAATCAAATAATGAAACTTTTGACTAAAGAAAATACATTTTGAACTAGAAATGTAAGTCAAATTTTCAGTTTAAAACAGTTAATTTTGTACTAAACGGGAAACGAATTTTCAACAAAACAGTTAAGTTTTCAACAAAAGATATCAGAGAGATGAATCTTCAACGATAAAGATAAATTTCTTAACAAAGTAGTTCAACTTCCAACCAAGTTGTTGAATTTTTGCCAAAAAAAGATGACTTTTTAATAAGATAGTTGCATTTTCAACCAAATAATTGACTTTTCAACTAAATAGTAGAATTTTTAATGAAAACAAAAATTTAAACGAAAAATCGAGAAAAAGTGTACATTTATCGAAATGGCCCCCTTCCCAACCCGTTAAAAATATTCATTTT
The DNA here is from genome assembly GCA_932178445.1 of Andricus quercusramuli. Classification (NCBI taxonomy): domain Eukaryota; kingdom Metazoa; phylum Arthropoda; class Insecta; order Hymenoptera; family Cynipidae; genus Andricus; species Andricus quercusramuli. The sequence goes on from CAKNXH010063287.1 coordinate 19,337, forward strand.
TTTACTTGAAAATTTAACTATTCCCCTTTTCGTTTAAAATTTATTTTTTTTCAGTTAAAAGTTCAACTATTTGGTTGAAAAATTAACTACTATGTAAAGAATTAATTTTTTTGTTTCATTAAAATTAATCCTTTTAACTAAAAATTTAACTATTTCCCTTTTTTTCGAAAATGTGTTCTTTTTTTTTTATTGAAAATGCAACAATTTGGTTGAAAACTTGTGTACATATTTTTTTGAAATTTCTTCCTTTTGAATAGGAAATTAATCCTCTTGGTTGAAAATTCACCTATTAAGTTCAAAAGTTCAAAAGTTCTTTGGTAGAAAAATAATCCTTTTGGTTGAAAATTTATCTTTTTAGTTGAAAATTCACGTTCTTTGTTGAAATCTTGTTTTTTTGTTGTTTAAAATTATTTTTTTTAACTGAAAACTTAACTATTCTACTTTTTGTTGAAAATTGATCTTCTTACTTAAAGATTAGTTTATTTTGTTTTAAAATTCATGTAGGGGAAACCTCCCTACAGTGGATAGCTTCCTACAGTGGACATTTGTAAATAAAAGCGAAATGCCTAAAGTAAACCTAATTTGCGCATTTGGTATGATTTAAGTTGATAAAAATGCATCATAAGACAGAATTTCATGTTATACCTAATTATAATAAAAGAGAAAAGTATAAAAAACTATTTTTGACATGACGAAGAAACTTTGTCCTCCACTTTAGTAATTTTTTCCAAGTATCTAAATCTTTTCAGAATGATTTTGTTTATTAATATATATGTTCCTTGGTCACTAAACCATAATATTTTTCACCCTAGAATCTTACGTTCTATGTAAGAAAATTATTATAAATATAATCCTTGAAGCTCTCATTTTCCTACTATGGATACCAGCGTCATCCCTACAGCGGATTTTCGGTTAAAAGTTTTAGATAATTTGCACTCATAGGTTGGTACTGAAACAGCAGAAGACAGAATCAGCTGATACTTTGAACATAGCTGCAGCGTAATGTAATTGAGAGTAATTTTAAATTTGCCGCAAGTAGAAATAACCTCACCATGCCCAATTTCTGCGTAGGTATTTTCTAGGTACTTTTGACATGGCAAGATTGGTGGCAATCCTAACCCCACCGGACCTGTCCACTGAAAGGCGTGTTGTGAAATATGAGCGAAATAACTGACATTATATTTTTGCTAATTTTATGCAAAATTGAAATTATATCACATTTTTCTTTGTTCTGATAGTAGCGTCAGTATAAAATATAATTTAGGGGTACGCATAAAAACATCTTTCTATTCTGATTCGCGGTGTAGAATCGAATGTCCACTGTAGGGCGAACCAGCCAACACTGGACAAAATTTTACCACCTCAAAATAATATCAATAGCTTTTTATTCGCTAACGAATTGATTTTTATTGATATCTCATCACATGGGTGAATATATCAGCTTCATTTGTGTCAGAACAGCTCTATAATATACATCCTATTTTGTGTTTACTGAGCTCTACCAATTTTTGCTATCCACTGTAGGGAGGTCTCCCCTATCATTTTGTTGAAAAGTTATCTTCTTTGATTAAAAATTAATCTTCTTGAGTGAAAATTCATCTTTTTGGTTGAAAATTCTACTATACTTGGTTAAGAGTTGCATTACTTTATAAAAAGTTCATTTTATTGGTTGAAGATTGATCATTATATTTGAAAATTTATTTCTGTGTCTGAAAAATTGCGTACTTTGTTGAAAATTCATTTTGTTTGTTTGTTTGTTAAGAATCCACTTTCTTAATTGAAAATTCAACTATTTCATTTTTTCTTGAAAAATTATTCTTTTTAGTTTTAAATTCAACGAATAAAATGAACTTTTAATAAATTGATTAAACTTACAAACAAGTGTAGCAGAATTTGCAACCAAAAAGATTAATTTTCGATCGAAGAAGACGACTTTTTAACAAAGTACATAAATTTTAAAATAAATAGTTCAATTAATTGTCATTGCACTTGAAAGTTCATCTCTGTGGTTGAAAAATGAAGTTCTTCGTTAAAAAATTGTTTTTTTGTATTCGAAATTAATTTTTTAACTGAAAACTTAACTATTTCACTTTTTGTTAAGCATTTGATATTTTCACGTTGAAAATGCAACAGTTTCGTTGAAAATGCATGTATTTTGTTGAAAATTCTTCACTTTTAATACAAAATTAATCTTCTTGTTTGTAAATTAAATTATGCTTAGTTGAAACTTGCATTACTTTATTATGAGTTCATTTTACTTTTTGAAGATTCACAATTTCAGAAGAAATATTGACCATTTTGTTGAAAATACTTTTTTTTTTTCAAAATTCATTTTCTTAATTAAAAATGTAACTATTTCACTTATTGTGAAAAATTTATTGTTTTCAGTTTAAAATTCAACTGTTTGGTTGAAAAATTGACTATGTTAAAAATTCATTTTTGCTGTTGTTCAAAATTAATCTCTTAACTGAAAATTTAGCTGTTTCACTTTTTGTTACATTTGATCTTTTCAAGTTGAAAATACAACACCCTAGTTGAAAATGCATGTATTTTGATGAAAGTTCTTCCCTTTTAATAGAAAATTAATCTTCCTGACTTAAAATTCACTTAATTCGTTGAAAATGCATGTGTTTTGTTGAAAAAACGTCTTCTTTGGTAGAAAATTAATCTTGTTTGTTGAAAATTAGTCTTTTCGGTTGAAAATCCATATATTTTGTTGTAAATTCATTTATTTTGGTGCAAAATTAATGTTCTTGGTTGAAAATTCAACTATGCCTAGTTGAACGTTGAATTACTTTATTAGACATTTATTTTATTGGTTGAAGATTCATAATTTCAGTTGAATATTCCTCTATGTGGTTGAAAAATTAACTATTTTGTTTAAAATTAATTTTTTTTTTCAATCTTCATTTTTTTTTTTTTAAATTTAACTATTTTATTTTTCATTGAAAATTTATTATTTTCAGTTGAAAATTCCACTATTTGGTTCAAAAAATAACTACTTTGTTAAAAATTCATTTTTTTTGTTCAAAATAAATCTTTTAACTGAACATTGAGGTATTTCACTTTTTGTTTAAAATTTATCTTTTTTGTTGAATGTTTAACTATTTGGTTGAAAATTCATGTATTTCGTTGAAAATTCTGCTTCAGTAGAACGTTAATCTTCTTGTTAGAAAATTCAGCTATGCTTGGTTGAAAGTTGATCTACTATGTTCGAAGTTGAAGCTGAAGATTCATCATTTCAGTTGAAAATTCATCTCATTGGTTGAAGAATGAACCACTTTCTTGAAAATTCGTTTTTTTGTGTGTAAAATTAATCTTTTCAACTGAAAAGTAACTATTAAATAAAAATGCTAGTAAATTGTTTTTCGGTTATTTTTTGGTCAGACCTACCCTAAATTATACCTGCATCATAAATAATCGTTTAAATATTTCTTTTTCAGATCTGCTCTTCTTACAAGGACTCAACCTGAACAAAATTGTGAGCTGCAGACTGAATCCCTTGAAGGTCTGCCAGCCGGCCGTCGTCCAAAATTTTGCAGCAGTAACAAGGAAGTACCAACTTGCTTATTGCTACACAGTCATAGAACATAATGCTCGCAACAATCTTCCTATCTACCAAATGGGAAATGTTACTACGATTACTCTCGATCCGTTTTTCCCCTTCGATCCTTACCTCTTGCAGTGGAGTGAACATCGAATAAGTCCTCTCTATTACAGCAGTCAGTGTATGACTTTAAATGTGGAAAGCCCGAAGAACAATCAGTACGAGGATGAAGACGATTTCATGGATGAATCCTTCTCTCCTGACTCCAGTTCCCATAGTTATGTCGACAAATTTTCTTATGGGACTTCACCGGGATTTATACAAACGTAAAATGTAATATATCCTTTATCTTTCGTAATAAAAAAGTATTAATGCCACTGAGTCGCCGTGTTTCAATTTACACGGGGGTTTCGCATTAGTACTTACAATTAGAAAATCTTCATTGTTGGAGTAGAGAATCTGAATACGTTCTAGTATTCGATAATTTGAAATTATTAGGGTGCCCAGTCAGGGTGGCCACCCACCCGGGAGAACCGGGAGAAAATCGTGACTGAAATATTATATCGGGAGATTTTCCGCATTTCATAATTTGTGCGTTTTGTAGCTTGTAAATTGTCGCTAATCATTAATACATGAGGGGATCTATATGAAAAGGGTCATGTAATTTAATTTTGATTCCAAAAAATATGAATTCTGAACGACAAATATAGAAGTTGATATTTCAACCAAAAGCGGTTTTAATTTTTAATTAAAAACAGTCGAGTTATAGAAAAAAATACGGCTTTTCAACAGGAATTAAATGTTTGGATAAGAGAGATTTTTCAGTAACGAGAGAGAAAAAATTGCAAACAATTGGTTAAATTTTCAAGCAGAAAAATGAATTTTCATCTGAGAAAATTAATTTTCTACCAAAAAGAACGAATTTTCAACCTGTAAAAAACGTGGAGAAAATCAGGAGAAATTAATTTTTGTAACTAAAAATTTAAATACTCCATTTTTTGTTACAAATTGATAGTTTTTAGTTGAAAATTCTTGTATCTTGTTAAAAATTCATGTATTTTTTTGAAAATTCGTTCTTTTTGGTAGACAATTAATTTTGTTAGTTTTGCATTCATGTATTTGACTAACAATTCATGTATTTAAAACTTAATCTTTTTGCTTGAAAATTTAACGGCTTGTTTGTTTAAAATTAATCTTTCTGACTGAAAATTTGAATATTTCCCTTTTTTTTGAAAATTTGTTCTTTTTTAATTGAAAATGCAACAATTTGGTTGAAAATTTATGTACATATTTTGTAGAAATTTCATCCTTTTGAATAGAAAATTAATCCTCTTGGTTGAAAATTCACCTATTAAGTTGAAAAGTCCTCTTCTTTGGTAGAAAAATAATCCTTTTGGTTGAAAATTTATCTTTTTAGTTGAAAATTCATGTTCTTTGTTGAAATCTCGTTTTTTTGTTTAAAATTATTTTTTTTTAACTGAAAACTTAACTATTCTACTTTTTGTTGAAGATTTATCTTTTTACTTGAAGATTCATTTATTTTGTTTTAAAATTCATGTAATATTTTGTTGAAAAGTTATCTTCTTTGATTAAAAATTAATCTTCTTGATTGAAAATTCATCTTTAAATTTGAAAATTTATTTCTGTGTCTAAAAAATTGCGTACTTTGTTGAAAATTCATTTTGTTTGTTTGTTAAGAATCCACTTTCTTAATTTAAAATTCAACTATTTCATTTTTTCTTGAAAATTTATTCTTTTTAGTTTTAAATTCAACCAATAAAATGAACTTTTAATAAAGTTATTAAACTTTCAACCAATTATAGCAAAATTTGCAAACCAAAAAGATTAACTTTCGATCGGAGAAGAAGACTTTTTAACAAAATGCATAAATTTTCAATCAAATAGTTCAATTAATTATCATTGAAGTTGAAAATTCATCTCTGTGGTTGAAAAATGAACTACTTCGTTGGACATTTAAAAAAAAATTTTTTATTTGAAATTAATTTGTCTAATTGAAAATTTAACTACTTCATTTTTTGTTGAAAATTTTTTTTTTAATTAAAAATTCAACTATTTGGTTTAAATGTAATTTAATTTTGATTCCAAAAAATATGAATTCTGAACGACAAATATGGAAGTTGATATTTCAACCAAAAACGGTGTTAATTTTTAATTAACAACAGTCGAGTTCCAGAAAAAATACGACTTTTCAACATGAATTGAATGTTCAGATAAGAGAGATTTTTCAGTAACGAGAGAGAAAAAATAGCAAACAAGTCGTTAAATTTTCAAGCAGAAAAATGAATTTTCAACTGAGAAAATTAATTTTCTATCAAAAAGAACGAATTTTCAACCTGGAAAAAACTGGAATTGTCAGGGAATTTATTTTAGTCAGGGATTTTCTTTGAGAGCATGCTCGATTTTTTTCAAGTGCAAAATAAAATAAAAATAAAATAAAATTGAATAACAATGATTCCTCATTTGTAACGGTAGCTTTATATGACTGTATGTAACTATTTTGTTGGAAATTCTTTTCTTTTAGTTTGAAATTAATTTTCATAACTGAAAATGTAACTATTCTATTTTTGGTTAAAAATTAATAGTTTTTATTTGAAAATTCTTGTATTTTGTTAAAAATTCATGTATTTTCTTGAAAATTCGTCCTTTTTGGTAGAAAATTAATTTTGTTAGTTTTGCATTCATGTATTTGACTAACAATTAATGTATTTAAAAATTAATCTTTTTGCTTGAAAATTTAACGGCTTGTTTGCAATTTTTTCTCTCGTGACTAAAAATCTTTCTCATCTGTAAATTAAAGTCCTGTTGAAAAGTCTTCTCTTTTTTTGTTGAATTTAACAGTTTTTAATTAAAAATTAAAATCTTTTTGGTTAAAATATCAACTTCTACATTTCGTGTTCAGAATTCATCTTTTTTGGAATCAAAATTTGATTACATGATAGAAAGTTAAACTCTTTAGTTGAAATTTTTTTTTGAAGATTCATCATTTTAATTGAAAATTAATCTCTTTTCTTGAAAAATTGGCTATTTTGTTGAAAATTCATTTCTTCTTTGGCTTAAAATTAATTTTTACTGAAAATTTAACTACTCCAGTTGAAGCTTTAACGATTTTGTTGAATTTTTTTTCTTTTATTAAAAGTTTTTTAACTGAAAATGTAACTATTTTAGTTGAATATTTCATCATTTTAGTTTAAAGTTAATCTTTTTGGTTAAAAATTGAACTATTTATGTGGAAGATTCATCATTTTAGTTAAAAATTCATCAGTTTTGTTGAAAATTAATTTTTTGAACTGAAAATTTAACCATTTCTTTCTTTGGTAGAAAATTAATCTTTTTGGTTGAAAGTAAATCTACTTGGTTGAAAGTTAAACTCTTTTGTTAAAAATGTATCTATTCCTGTTGAAGGTCCACTATTTTTTTAATTAAAAATTCATCACTTTTGTTGAAAGTTTGTTTATAAAATACTTGAAAACTCTAAAAAAAGTATTGTGTAAAGAAAAGTCGGGTGAAAGAACTTTCTGCTTATAAATAATTTAGGCTTACGTAGATTTATGTCTTGCTCGGGAATTTTCTTTATTTAAAAATAAATTAAAATACACAAAATGTTCATAAAATTGTTTAAGAAGAAAGTAGCACTGGCACGCAATAAACTAAAACAATAAAGAAAATTCTAAAACTTTAATTTATTTTAGATTGTTTATTTGGATTTATATTCAAAATTTTGAAAAATCACTTCTGGGTTCAAGGAATCCTTTCCAAAAAATATTTTGATTTTATTTTGATTTCCCAAGTTTTGAGTGGCCATCCTGATATAGAATAGAATGTTGAATTATGCATATTAAGTAAGATTTTATAAGATTTATTAAAAATGAAAATTCACGATACATTTATCTAGTATCAAAAATCGTCTTTATAATTCTCGCAGCTAGTTTTATTTATGTACATAAATTAGGAATATAAAAAATGGAATGAATCACGTTTTGCAAGTCTTACACTGAGATTTCCTCTGAGATTTTCTTTTAGGTTCCTTTGAGTTTTTTCGAGATATGTCAGAGTTAGGAACTTATTTTTTAGAATTTTATACAAGAAATTTGTAAAAAAAATATATTCTTTCGAAGTCGGGCTTGGTGTAAAATTTGCTCATGAATGATGACGCAGCTTTCCTTTGGTTATAATGCTTCCAAGTATTGAGGTAGCTCATCTTGTTGTTGAATTAATGTTGCTAAAGCTCCTTCTAAATTTTCGGGCAAATGATCGAGAAGCATTCGAGGCATTACTGTCATTTCCATAAAATCTTCTGGTTGCGCCCATCGCATTTCGTATTTTCGCTCTTTACTCTTCCTGTATTTGCAAAATAAAATTATTAGCGTATTTTTTGAATAAACTGAATGCTTAGAAAGTTAAATGTCCATTTACATGTCACACTTTTTTCCAAGGAGGGGTAGTGAGGGTAAACGATGGGAGGGGAAGTGAGGTTAAATTATGAGAGGGAAGGAGGGGAAATGAGGTATGGGGCAGTGAGGGGAAATTAGGGGACAGGAAGTAGGAATGTGGGGGGACTTAGGGGAAATTAGGTAAGGGGAATTAGGCGAAATGGAGGTAGGGGTTTAGTTAGGGGAGGGGAATTAAGGAAATAAGTGGGTAGGGTAAGTGTTGGGAAATTAGGAGAGTGGAAGTAAAGGAAGTTAGTGGATGGAATGTAGGGGAAATTAGGTCAGGGGAAGTAGACGAAATGGAGGAAGGGGTGTAGAATACTTTATAGGAGGGGAACTAGTGAAGTGAGAAAAAATTGTGGGA
>CAKNXH010063287.1:35688-46789 GCA_932178445.1 Andricus quercusramuli
AACTGTGCACGTGCACAGATGTCACTTGCCCAACTGTGCACGTTTATACGAGGGTGAACCTCTGTATCTATATATAAAACATTTTTAACAGTTAAAATTATTCAATCCTGGTGGAATGGAGCGTATTAACTTTTTTAATGTTTGAAAATATTTCAAATATTATTTTTAAGAAATTATTCTTTTCAAATTGTGAAAGATATATGAAAATCTCTCTTTGTTCGACCTGAATGCCTCCAATTTGCTGAATGCCTTGCTTTCTCTGAATGCCCTGAATTCTCTGAATCCCTTGAATTCTCTGAATTCCTTAAAACCTGTGAATTCTTCGAATTTTCTGAATTCTTTGAATTCTCTGAATTCCTGGAACTCTCTGGATTACTTAAATTCTCTGAATTCCTTGAATTCTCTGAATTCCTTGTATTCTCTAAATTCTCGGAATCCTCTGAATTCTCTGAATCCTTGAATTCTCTGAATTCCTTGTATTCTCTGAATCCTTGAACTGACTGAATTCTTCGAATTTTCGAAATTCTTCGAATTTTCGGAATTCTCAGAATTCTTTGAATTCTCAGAATTCTTTGAATTCTCAGAATTCTTTGAATTTTCTGAATTCTTTGAATTCTCTGAATTCTTTGAATTCTCTGAATTCTTTGACTTCTCTGAATCCTTGAACTCTCTGAATTCCTTGAATTCTGTGAATTCCTTGAATTCTTCGAATTCTCTGAATTCTCCGAATTCCTTGAATTCTCTGAATTTCTTGAATTCTTCGAATTCCTTTAATTCTCTGAATTCCTTTGAATTCTCTGGATTCCTTGAATTCGTTAAATTTTAAGAATTCTGTGAATTTCTTGAATTCGTTGTTGAATTCTCTGAATTCCGTGAATTTGTTGAATTCTTTGAATTCTCTGAATTCCTTGAGTTTGTTGAGTTCCTTCAATTCGCTGAATGACTCCAATTTGCTAAATGCCTTGCTTTCTCTGAATTCCTTGAATTCGTTAAATTTGTTGAATTCGCTAAATTTGTTGAATTCTCTGAATTCCTTGAATTTGTTGAATTTGTTGAATTCCTTGAATTCGCTGAATTTCTAGAATTCGCGGAATGACTTCAAATTTGCTGAATGTCTAGAATTCTCTGAATTCCTTGAATTCTCGCAATTCCCTGAATTATCTGAATAACCTGAATTCTCTTAATGTCCTGAATTCTATTAATTCGTTGAATTCGTCGAATTCTCTGAATTCTTAAAGTTCGCTGAATTATTTGAATTAGCTTAATGCCTTCAATTTGCTGAATGCCTTGCTTTCTCTGAATCCCTTGAATTCTCTGAATACCTTGAATTTTCTAAATTCCATGAATCCTTTGAATTCTTTGAATCCCTTTAATTCTCAGAATTTCTCGAATTCTTTCAATTCTCTGAATTCCTTGGGTTTTGTTGAATTTCTTGGATTCGCTAAATGCCTTCAACTCGCTGAATACCTTGAATTCTCCGAATCCCTTAAATTCTCCGAATCCCTTGAATTCTCTGAATACAAGAAATTCTCTGAATTCTTCGAACTCTCTGAATTACTTAAATCCTCTGAATTCCCTGAATTCTCTGCATTCCCTGGATTCGTTGCATTCTCTGAATTACTTAAGTTTGTTGAATTCCTTCAATTCGCTGAATGCCTCCAATTTTCTGAATGCCTTGCTTTCTCTGAATCCCTTGAATTCTGTGAATTCTTCGAATTTTCTGAATTCTTTGAATCCTCTGAATTCCTTGAACTCTCTGAATTACTTAAGTACAACATAATCGTGCACAGTTGGGCAAGTGACATCTGTGCACGTGCACAGTTGGGCAAGGGGCATCTGTGCACGTGCACAGTTGGGCAAGGGACATCTGTGCACGTGCACAGTTGGGCAAGTGCCATCTGTGCACGGTGAAGTGCACAAGAGTCTATCTGTGCACGTCTAAATTTCGACGTGCACAGTTGTCCAAGTACCATCTGTGCACGTGCACAGTTGTCCAAGTGACAACTGTGCACGTCTAAATATCGACGTGCACAGTTGTCCAAGTACCATCTGTGCACGTGCACAGTTGTCCAAAGGACAACTGTACACGTCGAAATTTCGACGTGCACAGATGGGCTCCTGTGGTCTTGGACGTGCACAGATGGACGTGCACAGTTGTCCGTCTGGCCATCGACGTGCACAGTTGGGCACGTGCAATGTTGCTACGTGCAAAGTTGTCCGTCACCCAAACAGAGGACAAAACTGGAATTCTATTTAAAACTAAAAAGAGGTTTTCAAATAACGAGAATAAATATTAAACTAGATCACAGACTTCGCACAGTCTTTCTTCTATTTCCCCTACTCCCGTATTTATTTTGTGGAAAATTAAAATTATTTTGTTAAAAAATCATATTTTTTCTCAAAAATTCGAATGTTCGAACATTCGTCTTTTTGGATAGAAAATTGGTCATTTTGGATTAAAAATTCAATTATTTGGTTGAAATAGAAACAGTTTTTGGTTGAATAAGTTCAATGAATTTTATTTGGAAATTCGATTATTTGGTTGAAAATGAATTCATAATCCATCTTTTTTCGTTGAAAATCAACTTCTTTGTTGAAAATTTAACTATTCTATCGAAAGGTCAATTTTTGTTGAAAAGTCGACTGTTTTGTTTCACATTCGTTTTTTGCAAACAAACATTCTTTCATCACGGTTAAAAATATACCTTTTTGGTATAAAAGTAATTTTTTGATGTTGAAAATATATCTTTCTAGGTTTATAATGAACTTTGTTGTTGGAAATTAAACTGTCTACTTAAAAAATCCATTTTTGTTGGAAAATTTAACTATTTGGTTTTAAATGCAACTGTTTTTGGTCAAAGTTTAATAATTTTTACTGGGAAATTCGATTATTCGGATGGAAGTTTATCATTGTAGGTTGAAAATTTAATTATTTGTTTAAAAATTCAACTACTTTGATGAAAATTAAATTATTTCGTTAAACAGCAATCGTTTTTGCTTGAAAATTCAACTGTCTTATTGAAAATTCGTCCTTTGGATCTAAAATTCGTCTTTTGATAGGAAATTCATCTTTCTTGGCTGAAAGAACATTCTTTCTAATTGAGGAATATACTATTATATTTTTGGTTATGAATTCATCTCATCTGTTTAAAAATTCTACTATTTGGACTAAAATTTATTTATTTTTCGAAAATTATACTACTTTCTAAAAAAAAATAAAAAATACTTTTGGATTAAACATTCATATTTCTTGGTAGAAAAGTCATCTTTCTTGGTTAAAAATGAACATTTTATAAAAAAAGTGGTTATTAAAATAAACTTTTTTGTTAAAAATTCAACTTTTCCGGTCGAAAATACAATTGTCTTCTAAAAAATGTATTTAAAAATTCAATCAAAAAATTTCAAATAGTTTTATTGTACTCTTAGTCTTCTTTTTTGTTGAAAAGTATTTACTATTATGTTTTTGTGCAGAATTCATCTCGTTAATTAAAAATTCTACTTCATGGTTGGAAAGTCAACTATTTTGTTAAAAATTAATATTTTTCGATCGAAAATTCAACTATTTTTATCGTCATTCGGCTTTTTCGGATTAAAAATTCATCTTTTTGGTAGAAAAGTCATCTTTCTTAATTAAAAATGAACTCCTTTGTGAAAAATTTAATTATCTTTGAAAAACTTCGCCTTTTTGGCTTGAAAATTCAACAATTTTCTTTGAAAATTAGTTCCTCTTGGTTTAAAGGTCCACTATTTGGTTCAAAATTAACTTTTTTTTTTTAAATTTGTCTTTTTAGGGTTTCAAAGTCAATGGCATTCTGAAACATTTGACTTATCAGTTTGAAAACTCAACTCTTTTTTTTTTTTAAATTCATCTCGTCTGGTAGAATATATTTTTTGGTTGAAAATTCAACTGTTTTGTAGACAATTTATTGAAACTGCAAAAATCTTTTATTTTTGGTTGAATTCAACTGTTTTTCATTCCAAATTTTAATCTTTTCTTATTGGAGTATAAACCACTTAGTTGAAATTTTAACTTCCTTTTGAAAAAAAAAATTTTTTGCTGAAGATTCATCTGTTTGGTTTGAAAATTAATTATATAATGCTGGAAAATGTTTTTTTTTTTCGTTGAAGATTATTCTGTGAACTGAAAATTCATGTATTTCGTTAAAAATTCGTATTTTTAGGGTTTCGTAGCTCCGGGCTGAAACTCCTATGGTTTCGGTAGGGTGTCGTTCGTTGTTCTTAAATTTTTTTTTTCAATTTTTTTTCAAACAATTTTTGTATTCAAATTTTTCCTCAAAAAACGTTGTTTTTTTTTCAAATTTCGTTTCAAACATTTTTTTCCAAATTTCTTTCAAACATTTTTCTTCATAAAATTCTTTTTTTTTTAAATATTTTTCCAAAATTAATTTAGCGTCCTATTATAGGCAATACGCGCCTAATATGGCTGCCACCTTCGGATAAATTAAACTTCTTGACTAAAAAATAAAATGTTTTTGGGTCGAAGTATCAAACCTATCATATTTTTCGTTGAGGATTATTATTTTTTGGACTGAAAATTCATATTTTTTGGTAGAAAAGTCATCCTTCTTTATGAAAAATCAACTTTTTTCTTGGAAAATGTAACTGTCTTCTGGAAAATTCGTCTTTTTGAGTTAAAAATTGAACTACCTTGTTGAAAATTCATCTTTTAGGGCTCAAAGTCAACGTTTTCCTAAAACATTCGACTTTTCAACTTGAAACTTCCAATTATTTTGTTGAAAATTCATATCTTTTGGCAATTTTTTTTATTTGAAAATTCAAGTATTTTGGAGAAGGCTCGCCGTTTTTTGTAGAATTCAATAGTTTTTGATTTAAAACTATTCTTTTTTTCGTTGACATCAACTTTTATATTCTTCCTTAAGAACTCCTCTTTTTTTGGTGGAAAAATCTGGATCTAGTTGATTCAAAATTTAATTACTTCCTTTTTGTTTGAAATGTTTTTTTTCTACTGAAAATTCAACTATTTGAAATGTGCAAAATTAATTTTTTAGACTCTTTTTGGTTAGAGTTTCATCTTCTTATTTCAAAATTCGACGTCTGAAAATGCATCTTTGTAGATTGAAAATTCAACTATTTTGTTAAAATTTCAACTATTATGTTGAATATTTGTCTTTTTTGTTTTCAAGTTCAACTATATGGTTAAAAATTATTGTTGTTTTGCAAATTCAACTATTTTGTTAATAATGCACACTTCTTGGTTGAAAATGAATTTTTTTTTTTTGAAAGTTCATCTATTCGGGTTTCAAAGTCGATGTTTTTCTAAAGCATTCAAATTTTTATCTTAAAACCCACTGTTTTATGAAAAAATTCGTCTTTTTTGGCTGAGAAGTAATCTTTATTGTTTGAAAATTCTCCTAATTTGTTAAAAATATATATTTCGACAATATTTCGACTTGAAATCTTACAAATTTAGAGCATTTATTTTATTCAAAAGAATTTATTTTCCAATTCTATTTAAAAATCACCCTATTTCTCCCGTTTTGAGATCGTTTTAGGCTATGAACTTTGTTATTATTATTATATTATTAATAATTATATTATATAAATATTAAAATAATAAATAATATAAATTTTGAATTCGCAGTTACAATTTTTATTCCAAAGAAATTGTAAACAAATATAAACAAATATAAATAAATATCGAATAATGATTGCATTTTTTGTTAATTATGACGTTAATTGCAGTTCATTATATATGTAATTTAAACTTACCATACTACCAGGTGGAAGACCTTCAATTTCAAAAGTGTCTGAAGCGGCAGCGAAGTCGGTAATTACATCCCTTAATGATAGTGATCCTCGGATGACTATTACAATGCTTGCTGTTTTGTGATCAGCAATCACGCAGAATGGTATCTGTCCAAATTACATATTTAATTTCAAATCAATTTTCAATATTTGTTTAATTTCTCAAGCTTGTAATTAAAAAAAAATCTTACAGCTAACAAATAATTCAACCAATATATTTATTCATTGTTCAAAAACCATATTTTCTAGAAATATTGTTATTATTACAAATAATAATTGTATACCTCACATAGATGATTTCTGAAGGATGCGAAGAGAATATCATCTTCAGTTAATTTTGAGAGATATTTAACGCCAGAAAGATTACACAGGCAACAATTGTCTTCTAAAACAACATTGCGTTTCCTCCTATAAAAAAGAAGACGATATTTTGAAAAATGTAGTTTATGAAAGAAAGAATCAGTTGAATCAAAATTTTGAAATTATAGAGTTATTAACGTAATTTTTAATAATTATAGCTGTTTTGAGTAAATATTACTTTATTTGTAAGTCATTGGAATTTTTATAATTTTTTATAATTTTATTTTATTCTTATTATTTATTTTTATTTACTTATTATTATTTCTTAAAATTTTTGTATTGCTTACATATTGCTTTGATATTTTCAAATCATTTTTTAGTCCATTTTTTTAGATGAAGTCGCCGTAGTCACTTTTTTCAATCAAAAAATCACTTTATTTTTAAAAATTCCAAGAAAATTTCAACAGAATTCAATAGTTTGAAGATATCTCAAAGGATTTTAAAGATTATCGGGCATTTTTAATAATTAGGAGGAATTTTCAAGAGCTTAAAAAAGTTTAACGGGAATTCAAAATATTTAAAAGAATTTGATAATATTTTAGGATAATTAAAAAAATTCCAAGGAATTTTTAACGGATTTCAATAATTTTAAGATATTTCAAAGGATTTAAAAGATTTTAAGGTATTTTTAAAACTTCCATTGATAGCCTTGGAAATTTTATAAAATCCTTTGGAATTTTTTTAAATATCTCAAAACCTTATAGGTCCTATAACATCGTTCAAAATCTTCCGAAATTCTACAAAACCCCATGAATTTTTTTTATATCCCTTAAAATCACTGAAGGTTTTTAAAGCTTTTGAAAGAAACTTGGAAGTTTTAAAAATACCCAAAAATATTAGCAATTCCTTTAAAAGATTTGGATACCCTCGAAACTTTTCAAAGCTCTTGAAAATTCTTCGGAATTGAGAAAACATTTTTTTTAATTAAGAGATTTCGTAGAGTTTCGATGATTTTCAAATATTTCCAATGATTTTGAAGATGTTATGATATTTTAAAAGATTCGAAAGAGCTTTCAGTTGCATTCAATAGTTCGAAGGGTTTAAAAGAATTTCAAAGATTTCAGGCATTTTTCAAAAATTCCAAGCAATTTTCTAGAGCTTCAAAAAATCTCAATGAATTTGAAAATATTTTGAAGGATTTGAAATATCCGAAGATTTTAAAGATATATATCAATAATTTTAAGCGATTTCAAAGGATTTAAAAAATTTAATGGCTTATTTGAAAATTCCAAATTTTAAAGAGTATTGAAAAGTTTCAAGAGATTTCAAAAGATCTCAAATGATTTTAAATATTTTAGGGTATTTTTAATATTTCCAAAGAATTTTCAAGAGATTTAAAAAATGGCAAGCGATTTCAAAAGATTTTGAAGGCTTTCGAATATCTTAGGTCGTTTAAAAATATTCAAAGGAATTTTAAATTGATTTCAATAATTTTAAAGGATCTCAAAGGCTATGGAATATTTCTGCGTATTTTGAAAGATTCCAGGGCATTTTCAAGAGATTAAAGTAATTTAATGCGATTTTGAAAGATACGAAATAATTTTGGATATTTGAAAAGATTCAAAAAGCTATTTTTAAGAGCTTTACAAAAGTTACTGGATATTCATGGCGGTTTTAAAGGATTTAAAATATCGCAGGGTATTTACAATATGTTTCAATAATTTGCACTGATTTTCATAGACTTGAAAGCTGTTATGAAATTTTTAAAAATTACAAGCAATTTTCTAGAAGTTTAAAAAGTGTCAAGGGATTTAAAAAGATTTTAAATTATTTTGAATATCTTAAGGCATTTTTAATATATTTCAAACATTTGAAGTGATTTCAAAGGATTTGCAAAATTTAAGGGCACTTTTTAAATTCTAAGGAATTTCCAAGGGCTTTGAAAAGTTTTAAGGAGTTTCAAAACATTTCAAAGTATTTGAAATATTGCAGGGTATTTAAACATATTCCAAAGCATTCTCAAGAGCTTTCCAAATTTTTATGAGATTTGAAAAGATTTTTAAAAACTGCAAATATTTTAGGGTATTTTAAAAGAATCCAAGGTGATTTCAATTTATTTCAGTAATTTAATGGGATTTCAAACGATTTGAAGAATTTTAGGATATTTTCAATATTTCCAAGGAATTTTCAAAAGCTTAAAAAAGTTTCAAGCTATTTCAAAATATTCCGAATAATTTTGAATTGATTTTCACAATTTAAAGGGATTTCAAGGGGTTGGAAATATTTTAGGAAATTTAAAGAAAGTTCAGGAATTTTTAAAGAATTTTAAGGGATTTGAGATATCTTAGGTTATTTGTGATAAATTTCAATAACCTGAAGTGCATTCAAGGGATTTGAGATATTGTAAGGTATTTTCAAAACTTCAAAGGAATTTTCGAGAGCTTTAAAAAATGTCCAGAGATTCAAAAAGATTATGAAGGATTTAAAATATTTTAGGGCGTATATAAAGATTCCAAGAAATTTTTAATTTATGGCAGTTGTTTAATGGAATTTTAAAGGATTTAAAATATTGTAGGGTACCTTCGAAAATTCCACAGCTTTTTCAAGATCTTTTAAAAGTTTGAAGAGATTTCGAAAGATTTTAAAGGATCAGCAATATTTTAGGGAATTTCAAAAGATTCCAAGGAATTTTTATTGGTTTCAATTATTTAAAGGGATTTCAAAGGATTTGTTAATATTTTTAGTGCATTTCAAAAGATTATAAGAAATTTTCAATTTATTTCCGTTATTTGATACAATTTTAAAGCGTTGAAAATATTGTAGGGAATTTTACAAGATTCCGAGGAATTGTTAATTATTTTCAATAAATTGAAGGGATTTCGGGAGGTTTGAAATACTTGACGTAATTTTAAAAGATTCCAAGAAGTTTTTCATTGATTTTAATAACTTGAAGGAATTACGAAGAATTTGAAATACTGTAGGGTATTTTAAAAGATTTCAAGATCTTTTGAAATTTTCATGGTATATCAACAGATTCCAAAGGATCTGAAATATTTGAAGGAATTTAAAAAGATTCTAAGAAATTTGTAATTGACTGCAATAATTTGAAGGGATTTCGAATATTTTAGAGTATTTTAGAAGATTCCAAAGCATTAATTTTTTTATGGAATTTCCAAGGATTTTAATGATTGTAAGCGATTAAAAAAAATTCCATGTGGTTTTAAAGAATTTCCTAGAATTTCGGAAGATATCGAACGATTTTACAGAATCTATAAGGTTTTAAGATATTTTTAAAGATTTGAAGGAATGATATAAGATTTCTGAGGATTTACA
Source organism: Andricus quercusramuli (assembly GCA_932178445.1). Lineage (NCBI taxonomy): Eukaryota > Metazoa > Arthropoda > Insecta > Hymenoptera > Cynipidae > Andricus > Andricus quercusramuli. The sequence continues at coordinate 45,109 of CAKNXH010063287.1, forward strand.
TTATTTTCAAGGATTTTAAAAGCTCCTAAGCGCGCTTAAGGGATTTTAAAAGCTGTAATTTCAAAAATTTCCAGCATTCCAGAAAATATCAGATTTGAAGAGATTTCAAAATATCTTTTGCTATTCATTTGAATTCATCTGGGATTTACCCTTAATTCTTATGAATTCATTCTAAATTTTTTAGAATTTTCTCGGATTTTTTAAATTCTTTTCAATTCACTTAATTCTACTCAAAAGATTTTTTTTAATTTCATGTTTCTATTTAATTCATCCCAGAGTCTTTCAAACTTTCCTTGAATTCTTAGGCTTTTCATCATGATATTTTGAATTTTCTCACATTTTTCTAAACTCTTTTCAAACCTGCCGACTTTATTCCAATTTTACTGAAATCACGGGAATTTCTTGATTTTTTTATCAATTACGTTGAATTTTTTTGAACTTAGCATGAATTGTTTTGAACTGTTATAAATATATCCTGAATTTGTTCAAATTCACTTGGAAATTAAAAAATGTCATCGAATTCTTTTGAATTGTTTGAAATTCAAAAGAACATTAGTCACATTATTAATGCACATTTGTCACATTTAGTTACTTTTTGGGTTAGAAATGAGTAACTTTTGGTCACTTTTTGACTCATTTAAATTAAATTAGATTGTGGTAGTCTTGAGGATAATAAATTCAAAATTGTTTAATTTCATTTAAACAACATTCTATATTAAAAATTAAACAAAATTAGAAATGTTTTCTTTGAATTATAATAGATGTGAATTAATGTGAATTGAATCGCCAACGGCAATACCACGCTGAAAACACCAGTTCTCTTAAGATCACTGAAGTTAAGCAGTGTTGGGCGCGGTTAATACTTGGATGGGACCGTTCGGGAATACTGCGTGCTGTTGGCCCGTCGTGGGTGTGGTGGGTCCACACTAGTAGTAAATAATCCACCCAGAAACACTACCCGAATCGGGTAGTGTCACGCCTACCCCGAAAGGGAAATGGCTTAATGGTATTAAAAAAAAAAAAAAAAAAAAAATAGAGATGTGAAGTCTGCTTCTTGTGTTAATAAAATAATTTTAAAAATGGAAAAAAAGAATAAAAAGAAGTATTACCTGAAGCATGCGCAGCAGGTCATGCCGCTAATCAAACGAAAACAGCCTGTGCAAGCATGTTGGTATATAACAAAAAGCCAGCCATAGGAGGCAACTGATAGCTGCATATAATGATGTGCCCAATCCAAGGACATCCAGTTCGGGACTCCAGCAAAAATGCTTTGTGAATCTGCAAAACTTTTTATTTTAACAAAAAGAAATTCATTGCTTTTTAAATACTTCATTCTCACTCATCTGAATTTGCATGCTTTGCATATGGGTCTCTTCAACGAAACTGAAAGTGAACATTTGCATACCAGAGGTATATTTTGGTCTTTCTAGGATGTTGAGTCTTCGTAATTCAAGGGTTTCACGTTTCTGACGAACTCTGAGGAGAACACATCCTGCCATCACGTCTGAAGGAACCAAGTCAGTTCCACGAAAGAGAGAAGTCAGCAGTCCTAAAGTGCAAATTTACTTTTTCATTTAATAGCATTATGTAAGTTGGGGAAAATAATATTTTTTTAAGTCTAATTTCGAACCTTAGGGGTCGTCCATAAACTACGTTACCAATTTTTGAATATTTTGGGGGG